>CM071930.1:84925442-85123715 GCA_016081115.2 Rehmannia glutinosa | reverse complement strand
GCAGTTGGATGCATGAATACATATTAATTTACACGTACCAGCATCAAAAGCTTGTTTGCTCCATCTGATATTGCAGCAAGACTGTCATATTGTTCCGGATCAAAATCATTCAGGGCAGAAGTGAGATATTCACCAGCTGGGGTAGTCTTGACAATATCAGTGCCAGATTTAACCAATGCAACACTGTTCTCCGTCTTGGGAGAGGCTAAAGGTAAGGAAACAACATCACCAGGGCGTCCTTTGGGATTGATATTTTCATTCCTGTAACCAAAAATTAAAATCCAGAGGGGATTGGGAAGAAGGGGGGAGTGTCTGTTAAGAACTGTAAATAGAGAGGACGTGAAAAAAAAAAGGAAAAAAAAAACAAATTTTAATCATTCTCAAATCAGAACGGAAAAAACACCTTCCCAAGTCGCGTGACTGACTAGGTGGTCCCCTGGGAGATGGGCTTGACACCTAACAGAAAAAATCAAGCAAGTAATGCTTACATGTAGAAACAGCAGATAATGCAACAAAGAAAACAGCCCACACAAAACTGAATAACTCTCAGCTCATGCAACGTATGTCTAGAGAAAGATAAAGAACCTGAGGTGATCCTGCTAAGGAAGCTTTTTCAGTCAATCTGTCAAACAACTTCTCGTTCTCTTCATGTAATCTCTGCCAAAAGAAGACATGCTTATTCTTTTAGCATCATAAGGAATTACGCTAGCAAAGACACATTGCAACACACTAACACCTCTAAGTCCTTTCAACAAATAGAGATGCTGATAAGAAAAGCAAATAGTTCTATCTTGGTATCCCAGGAAGCATAATTTCAACCTCAATCTTTACGGGGAAGGTTTAACAAAAAAATATCTAACGAAAGCACACTCTCATTGACAGTTAACACTATACGTACCTCAATAAGTGCATCCCGTTTCTTGAGTTCGTCCTCAAGTCTCCTGGTAACTGCAGTAGAATCCATATCATCCCCTGTGGCTTTGTTGCTTGTATGCTCTCCAGTCTGTGATCCAGGGCCATTTGCTGATCTAGTCTCATTGGAGAGAAGAGCTTCATTTAATTGTGACTCAACACTCTTCAGTTTGGCCTACAAAGAGGCATCAACAATGATGAGGATCACACGTCTAGTCGTACAGTTATCTCTTTTGTAAGGCTGCTACGTGAAAAACTTTCTTAATTTTGTATACAGCTTGCAAATTAGGAACCTAAAGAAATATAAAGCTAGATCAACCTATAGATGTGTTACCACAAACTTTTTAGCATTGGCACATAAGGCAACTGTTGGACCACAGTATTTGAAACCAACTTAACATATTTCACTATAGGCTATATAGCGTGTCTCACTTCAAGTTTCCTTCAACATGAATTATCAAAAAATTACTAGGAAGTGTAGTAAGATTCTTTAAGTTAAACATGATGGGGCGCAAACAATGTAATTGCTATAATGAATGAAAATAATATGCATAAATATTACTTTGGAGAACGTCTACACTTTATGTTCAGTACTGGCCTCCATAAGTTTAGGACAAAGTGCTTTACCATTCCCAAGTTTTAACTTACTGAAAAGGAGGACAGAGACGAGGAAACAGGATTTATGGATTATCAGAAGTGAAGGTGGCCTACACCATTAAGTGGCGCTCATCCATCTCTATTCTCTTCTCATGATGACACCTTTTCCTCCATATCTGGCCTAGGCAACCCCTAACCCTCTCTATCACAGCTAATAAAAGATAAAGCCAACAGCAGTTTCACAGCAACAATACCAATGGTACTTTTTACGAGAATGCGTACTAGATTATGTGAACAATATAACGAGAGAAAACAAGATTTACATATGGTTTTTATTGACCTTGAAAAGGCATACGATAGAGTCAACCGGGATATAATGTGGCGCGTATTGGAAAAAAGAGGAATAAAAATAGCTTACATAAAGGCCATAAAAGATATGTATGATGATATAACAACATGTATTAGGACACCAACAGGAATATCTAGTGAATTCCCAAACACTATAGGTTTGCATCAGGGATCCGCTCTAAGCCCTTACCTTTTTATCCTAATAATTGATGAAATCACTAAACACTTACAAAAATCCATCCCTGAATGTATGCTATTTGCGGACGATATAGTTTTAATTGATGAATCAAGGAAATGGGTAAATGCAAAATTGGAAGTTTGGAGAGAAACACTCGAATCAAAAGGTTTTACTATGAGTAGGGTTAAAACAGAATACATGGAATGCCACTTTAGTAAAAACAACAGGAACAATGAGACGAATGTTAAAATTGATGGACAGGAAGTGAGTATAACAAAGAGTTTTAAATACTTAGGATCTATAATTGAAGAGAATGGAGAAATCAATAAAGATGTAACACATAGGATCCAAGCGGGTTGGAATAAATGGAGGAGTGCATCTTCTATCCTTTGTGACCGTAAAATACCGTTAAAATTGAAAGGAAAATTTTATAAAATGGCCATAAGGCCCGCAATGCTTTATGGAGCAGAAGAACACGAACAAAAAATGAGGGTAGCAGAGATGAGAATGTTAAGATGGATGTGCGGACACACTAGATTAGATAGAATAAAAAATGAACACATTAGAAACAAAGTGGGAGTAGCACCAATAGATGAGAAAATTAGAGAAACACGATTAAGATGGTTTGGACATGTTTATAGGAGACCTTTAGATGCACATGTGCGACGTTTAGAAGGTAGGGAAGCACTCACACAAATCAAAAGAGGCAGAGGTAGGTCTAAAAAGACTTGGAAAGAAGCTATTAAACAAGACATGCTACACCTAGAAATAAATGAAAATATGGCTTATGACCGTAAACGATGGCGCGATATGATCCGTATAGCCGACCCCACGTAGTGGGATTAAGGCTTAGTTTGTGTTGTTGTTGTTGTTGAACAGACAAGAAAGTTACAGAAAAACTGCTCAAGACATGAGTTCAAACCAAATTATGTTCAACCCAGCATCTAATTTTGTAGCACTAACACCATGACTTGTAATAGAAAACTTAGTGATGTCGAAAATTAAATAGAATCAAAGCATGGAAAAGGGCACATGATGTATAGATGCTCTTAGGATAAAAATATAATAAAAAATTTAAGAATATTCCTTTGGAAACAAGAATGAACTGAGAAGTCAATTCTTCTCTTCTTTTTCAACAAACATGAAATGTAGCATTTCATCTCCTCTAAAAGATGGCATGCATCACATGATGCAGAACTAATGAAAAACAAACGAAGAATTTTTGTAAACCGGACACAACCGAATATTCGATAAATATTTGTTAAAGGAAATTATTATAGGATTCTAGAACCAACCTGTAACGTTTGAATTGTCGAATCTCTTTGTTCTATCTGCAATTTTTGTTCTTGCTCCAACTGTAACAATTGAGTAATTTGGTTCCGTAGTTGCACATTCTGATCCTTCTCTATCTTATACTTATCTGCAAGCATTATATTCTCTGTCTGCACAAGACATGACAGCGAATTCTAGATTGTTACAAAATGAAACTTAAAAGGAGACCTTCGACCAGGGTACTGTCAGATTAAGCAACAGAATTCAGACATCATCTAGCTCTATTAACCCAAAAATGAGAACAGCTAACAGGTATTCTTCTGAGGAATTGCTATATGTCACATAGATTAAGAAAAAGTATATGTTACTGTCGCTGAAAATGTTCTACAGAGTGAAACAGTGTAACAGAAACAAACAAAATGGTTAAAGAACATAGAACAGTGCAAAAGCATCACGTTACAAACCTTTAAATCTGACTGCAATGTGAAAGAAACTTTCCAGGCTTTCTGAACTTCATTGAAGAGTAAAACGCATTGGTCATTTGCATGCTTTAAATCTTGTTTTAGTCCCATACTTTCTAACTTCAAGTCGCTGATTTCCTTTTCCTTTTCAAGCAATTCTTTACGTGCATCGTTGGCCTACAAGAAAAGTTGCAGCTGAAATTTAGTAAAGAAACCATCATCACACACCTTTATCTTGACATTCATTTACTAACATGCACGCAAAATGAAATCATCACAATGAGATAGTGACAACAGATTCATAAAAATTTCTGCTAGCTTGATTAACTGTAGGACACATATGGCCCGCAACTACCGATTCTTAACAAAAGCAAGGTAGTCCTCTCACAGGAAAGTAAAGCTTATAAAGCATGCTCATATTTACATAGTCTTTTCATTCTCCTTAGCTAATAATATAATGTGTGCTCGATGGGATGAAATGCCAACACTTTATGTCTCGATGCAAATACAAATTAAGCAGACTTACGACATCTTTCCATTTCTTGATCGTATCTCGATTCCCAAGGCTCAACATAGCATTTCGGGCTCTAGAAGAAAAATTAAGGGATGATAGTGTCTCAGACATGCTTGGTATATTAGGGCAGATGTTAACAACCACCAATGTTTTGGAGCTTCCACCTGCATAAGAATGAAAATGCCATAGACTAAGAAGACAAGAGAGCCATTAAAAAAAATGTGGCGATGAGGATTCAAAATAACTACAGACATAAAAGAAAAATTGATAACCAGTGGAAGTGGAGAAACAAAGATGGTCTCATGGTAATATATATATATGTCTTGACCTATAAGTTATTTGCTCATGTACTGAGTTTCTTGTTAGCACTGAGTTTTCGTGCGGAATGTTATCCTTCTCAGAGGTTAATAGCTATAGAATCAGAACATAAATCACCAGGAAAGGAAACATAGAAACTCTAAAAAATTAATTAAGGCATGGATACCTAGTGAATCTGCAAGAACTTTTGTCAGCACTGAGTTTTCATATGGAATATTGTCCTTCTCAGAGGTTACGGATGCCAAAACATCACCCAGTCTGCGCATATAACATTGACAGTGATGAATGAGAACAAGGAAAAAGAAGCAAAAATTAGAGTAAACCAAAAACCTCAAGATTCACTTGTCATAATATTCTGCAACTAGAACATATACTTTCACTTTAAGAACAGAACATCAAATAGAAAGTCTAATTAGTATATTCATAAGATTTATCACGCATCAAAATGAGACAAATGGACTCTGTCTAACCCTTCAAATGCGAGGAACCAAACACATATATTACAAAAAGTTGCACATACAGAGACACAGATAGGAATAACATCAACACGAGTAACTATGAATAAACAAAGAAACCTCTCCCGATGGGTTACTGTTGTAGTATAAAAACTAAACAAAAGCTGCAGAAACAAACCAATAAGAAACATCTGCAGCTACAACTCATAACAAGTGGAAATGGTTTAAAATGCTGTTAAACAAAGGAAAAGCAACCATAACTACATCGTCAATTACACAAGTATCATCAACTTCATAGCAAGCAGTGTAAGATACTAAGATCCATGTTGAAGATAAAAGAATCCCACAACTATTGAAAGAACAAAAGTCGGGACTTTCACGTACGCTGAGAGAGACTTCAAGACATGCAACAACTCTGTTGCACGTTCACCAGTTTCCTCCTCTGCACTTATACTCTCGCTTCCAGCCAAATCAACAAGAGAAAGCTTGCTATATATGTTCTCACCCGTGATCAAGTTCTTATAGTATATATGTATCATGACAATCCTAACAATAACAAACCAAAAACAAATAAGTTAATTAGATGAATCTAGGATATAGAGGAAATAATGCCTTTTTCAAAAAGAAAGCGGAATAAGAAGAGCGTATATCAATATATGCAGCAATTTTGCTCATGAAAGATGCATGAACGCATTGTTACATTAAAGAAATTTAGAATATTCCAGCAAAGGACTTATGTTACAAGTGAAAAATGATGTAAATAGTAGAAACTAATTTGCAGAGGATATTAACGTAGTTTGAATTTTATATGGAGCAATTAGCATCTGGACATGGAGGTCAGTAGTGTTTATGTTCCTTCTCAACTTATAGCCATACAAAAGAGTGGAAATTTCTGGTTCCGGTCATTGTGAAATCCTGTTCTGAGTAAAATACCTTTTTTCATTAAAGTTGATTATGCAAACCAGATGAAGCCTATCAAACATCCTTAATAATTGATATCACAAATCTTCCTATTTTCAACCACTGTTCAGCAGCACCTTCGACAGCCCATTTGAAAGTCGACCTTATTTTATCACCCAACCTGCCAAACTTCTAAAATTCATATACAACCCTTCCAACAGCTAACAGTTCTTCCATAATGGAGCAGTAATGAACGTTGCAACTAAAACCTCTCAACAGGCTCCTATCACAGCTTACCCTTTCCTGCTTGAGTAGCTATATCCGTATATGATTTGTGCCAAACCCGAGCCAGTTTAGTCCGCCCCATGAATGTGGGATTGATCTATCTTGGTAGGGAAGACAACATTAGATTGGAGGCAAACCGAAAACACCATAGTTGGATGGTTTCTGGAAGCTGTTCAACCACTTTTTCAAAAAAAAAATTGTTCCAAGCCTTTCATAAGGTCAAAATGATTGCTACAAAGATGTAGGAAGGGATGGGAGGATAGAGTTTCCAAAAAGTCTATTAAATCTTCTTTCAGCCAGATAGAGGACTTAATATATCAAAGGAATAGAAGACAGAGGGTATGTGTGCTAGAGAAGAACTTCCTATTTTGGGAGCTACTCCAGAATCTGACATCATTGGCATTTCTATAATACAGGCAGGCGAAGTTTCACAATGCTTTACAAGTATACGATTGAGGACATTGGCCTCCCACGTGTATTCGCTCACAAAAGAGGAAAACAGATGGGTCAATACAAAACTAGTGCCATGATAAAACACAAGCCATAGAACAAACACACATAAGTAGAATAAGCCTCAAGATAACAATGCAGTAAAATATGCAAAAACCATACAGATGGGAAACTTTAAACTTTAAGGCGTCAGTTCCTCGATTACTGAATGCTGCTTTGAGAACTCTGGAGAACTCTATTGGATTCTCAACTTTTTCCTGCACAAGTTCTACAGGATAATCCAATGACCCAATACAGATCTTTGATGCACTATTTCCAGATTCCAGAAGCAAATCTGTTATCTACAAAAGCATTCATGAGGTCCAATATCAGATAATAATGATGTCCAGTATGATATATGTCAAAACGAGGGGATATTTGCATTCACCTCCACCTCCACTAATCTTGGAACTTTGGCTTGTATGGATCTTTGGCGAAGACCTACCCTCACATTATTTGGTCAAATTTTTTAATAAAATTCTACTTGAAGACCAAAATCACATATTCCCTTTTTTTTGGTGGGGGGGGGGGGGGGAGAAAGAGGAGCATAACTTTCAAAATATTACATAGTGTTTTAGAACAAAAACTATGAGTGATACCAAGGAACTTAAATTTTAAACTCTTTTCAATGACAAAAAGATTAAGATTAAGTAATTAACAAAGAAAGAAACAAATAAGTGAAACCTAACTTAAATTTTTAAGGTCTTTTCAGTAACATAAAAGAGCCTTAATTTAATTATAGAGTTTGTTTAATACAATAAATCCTATATTTTATAAATAAATAAAAAGCAAAAGGAATTATTTTAAAGTGCATTACTTTTTAATATATCTATTATATATTATTGAATCTCACAAATTATAGGTTTTGGTCTCACATTTTTTTCTCAAGTAACCTTATTTAATGCTTTCAAACTATGTACTTATTTATACAGTATACACACAAAAGTTAGTTGATACTGTCTTAGTCGATGTGGCTTACTTTGATTTTGATACTTTACTTTTTTTTAAAAAAATTATGCATTTCCAGAAAGATCAAAGTTTTTTTAATCAGTATGCAATGTTCCCTCATATTAAAGTTAGTGTTCACATTAGTAAATGACGAAGGTAAAGTTAGTCTGATCTTGCTTTCATTTCATACAATTCATTTAAAACATTCCAATTTAAAAAGAAAAAAAATGGTCCCACCATTTCTTTTTTGTTCTTTTTTTGAAATTAAATGATACTTTATCGTGTGTTAGGCTAAGATATTTTGAGTAAACCTAAAGACAATGGCAGTTTAATTTTGGTTTTTTATATTTTATATTTGTAATTTGGAAAACAAATAACTCCCAATTAACTTTTAAAAAATGTTGGATTATTTTCATAGATACTAGGCTGGAAATTTTTTATCTTTCAATACCGACATTTTGAAATCTTTGACGTAATAGTTCTAGGGGAAGGTGTTCGCCAAGGATTCAAACATCAAAGGATGTGAATGCCAGAACTCCAAACATAATGGGAGATGGATGCAAATAACCCGTCAAAAAGAAGTTGAAGCTAAAGTAGACATTATATTATACAAGTCTATGATGCTGAAAGAAAGGAACCTGTTCATTATAAAGCTCAAAGACTGAAACTGAGAAACTATATCGAGAAGTTGAAGTTGCATCTGAGTTTGATAAATCAAAAAGCTCCTCAAAAGATCGAGCATACAAACCACGATCGTGGCTGGATCCTTCCTGCCATAAGATGGTATGTTATCATAAAGAGGAAGAGATATAATCAAATCTGATAACCATATGATACAACTAGTAAATTACATGAGAGAATCAACATTTTATGACATGTTTACACCTTAATTCTACACCTTTCAAATAGTTCAATGCGAACACATTGTCAAAAGAGGAAATAACATTACATGATTCCATGTAAGTATAACGGTGTCGAGGAAACATGTAGATGCATGTAATGGCGAAATATATAAAGATCCATCAACCACCATAAAAACTGGTCATCGAATCAAATCTATGAGAATATTGAAAGACATGAGAGAGGGAAGAGAAGAGAGACCATAGTATGTGTCTTCCCTGAGCAGGATTGTCCATATGCAAATACGGAAACATTATATCCATCAAATGCTGACTGAACAAAAGGCTGAATATCAGCAAAAAGATTGGCTGCATAATTGAGGCCTATAAGTTAGTAGACTTCTTTGACCAGCTGAGATAAAGAAAGTGAATCAGCATGAGGAGACCACCTTGTCCAACATGAGGTCCATAAACCCTGTCAAACTCAAAATCCTTCTTTGGGTTGGAGAGACTATCATCTCCAGTATTTATGCGAACCGTATAATCATCAGGAAATTCCACGACATATGGACCCTCATCTTCAAAAAGTGGCCTTGCACGACAAAACACCTTCACATTTCCTGTAATTATTTAGTCCAGGTTCAGATACATGTGATGAAAATGAAATAGCAGTAGCTTTTTGGGATAACATGTGCCTTTATGTTTATCTCAAACTAGGAAAAGTCGAGAAAGGAGAAAGAATTTCAGAAATCTTGGAGATGAAATGAGTACCTTTGGCCGTCAATAAGTCATTAAATAACTTTTTCTTTTCAGACAGCAGCGGAGAAATTCTAGCTTCTGCTTCAAGGGCAGCCTGATCTGAAAGTAGATGTGATTTGTATCAATCAACCAAATTAATCGACAAATATACAGAATAAAACATAAGAAAGGCAGATATCTCTAAACCACAGAAACTATTAATTTTCCACGAACAGAGAGGACCCTGGAATGAATAAGGGGTATAGAGTTAAAGCAGAAGCAGATCATGAAGTAACATTTACAGAATAAGTCGATATTATGGTAGAAAATGTGGGTTAAGAATCTTGTTATACACAATTACAGAAGGTGAAAGAGAGGAACAATTGCAAAAATACTTGAAAATAAGTTCGGAAGAAAAGTAAGTCCTCTAAGTATCATAACAATAATTTAAAGACACTTCTGATAACTGTTTTAAGAAAATTTTCAGTACAACGAACCGATAATTATTCATTGGTCCAAAGTCACCACAATTTCTTAATCCAAATTGATATATCTTTACCTAGCTTACGAGACTTTTCAGCAAGTACACCTAAGTAGCGTGTCACACGATCAAGTTTTGCACTGGAATATTCTTGAAGATCCATAGCTTCTTGTCTCAACTGCAAGTGATCTTCTCTGACAAGCTGCCCAAACAAAGCAAAGGTGACCATTTCGGAAACAATCAGTTTGGGAATAATAGGGAAATGTTTGTATAGCCCAAAAGGGTGAAAATAAAATCAATGTGTTGAACCCACTTTACAAAAAAGTGTGGAGAAGCTGACGTTTCTTAAGACGGCATGTAAACCCAATGCATCAATCATGCACTAGAGTGAACTCCAGTTAGCTATTAATAGAATCTCACCAGCAGCCGGTGGGTGGGGGGGACACAAACAAACAAAACAGGTGTGGAGCCTCCTAAATATGGTGAATTAGCAGCATAATGATGTTGTTGGCTAATTCCTTAACTCACTAGATGTCAAACTTTGGGAAACTAAAACTTTTAACCATCAAAAAAACGAAGAGCACAGGAGTAATATCATTGAAACTTTATTATAGATACTGGAAAAATGATACTTCAGTAAACACATACATATAACACTAATAATTTCCCATGAAAAATAACGCAGATCTGTGTTACAAAAAGTTTTCTGATCTTTCTCTTATCATAAATGAACTTCAACTCTTGCCTACTTAGTAAACCATAAAATAACTACCAACAGTATCTTTTCTCTCATGTATATAAAGAGTAATAATATAAAAATCGTCATTTATCACTCATATCAAACATAACTTCCACTAAAAACATAGACTTGCCTAAACATCATGATATCTATATTAACCAATAATATGGAGCACTATGCACATTACAAGTGTTTCAAAAGACAAAGTTCCAAATTACCAAGTATGTACCAATCTAAAAATAAGATCACATTGTAACAACACAATGGTGGAGCTAGCACACGAAAGTGGGGTGAGCCGGATGGAAAATTGAAATAAAAATCATATAAACTCTAACTTAACTTTATTTTAGTTTATTAATGGTATTAGGTATGAAAAACAAAAAGGGAGTTGTGGAGGGCATACCTCCGCCGTTGCAACAACACATGATGCAAGCTAGGAGAAGGTTACTGTCCCAAAGTTTTTATTATACTTTTCTAGGAACATTAAAGTGATGTTTAGCAACCTATTTGTTCGACAATAGCCAACTTTTAGTCAGAGTTCACTATTTCCTCAAGGTGCTAAGGTTGTTCCCAATTTAGAGTACTCTATTTTGCAGAATAAGTAAAAATGAAAATTTTGTCTACTAACAAAACTTCCTTCTGCAATGGCAGACAGGTAATCTTCGGCAATATTATTTAGCATTGACATGGCAGCTACAGCAGTATGGGTATTACCGAACCCCTAGAAATTCTAATAGGATCCCACCTTAAATAATCAAATGGATCCAGAACTACTTCACCATAAACCTCAATTCAAGTGTGTCTAACCTCTGTACAGTACAATTCTCTCATACCCTCTGCCACTTGACAGAGAACTGTTTATATCTACAAAATATAGTTTCTTCACCACTCAAATTAGATAGATGGAATATACTGACATACAAGTTAACCTCATATTTGTTTATTTATGAAATCCCCTGCAAGATATCTTTCACAAGCAACAAGCATTAACTTCGAAACACTCAGCCATGTAAACTGAATACTTTCTCCAACCTACACCAAAATCCCAAGCAAAGAAAAGTACTGAGCCACCATTCATCTCAGAATCTAAAACAAGACTTCATAAATTTTCCCCCATCAAAAACATCACCATAGCAACCACTTCAAAGCTCAACCCACAATAATCAATTTTCTAAAACCTCCAAAGCATCTCCAAGTATACTTCGCACATACCCATCACTAAACAGCTCGAATCAGCTGGTTTTTTAAACTCAATAAACTAAATTTTCACTCACTCAAACAAGAAACCCAGCAAACATTAGTGTAAAAACTTGAAAGGCTAAGACATCCAAACAACATTGTCACAGAAACAAAACAAAAACCAAAAACAACAATCCTAAATCAGTCTCCTAGCAACACATAGCTAAAGAAGATAAATTTATGAAAGCGTCACCTTGACTTTATCTTTTAATCGCATGAGCTTGGAGTTGACGGCGTGCTTGGAGAGCTCAGAATGCGACGAAATGGACATGGAGTAACGCCGCCCCGACGACGGCGCCACGGGTGCCTTATTCCTGTAATCATCACGCTGCTCCACCGATTTTCTGGGCTCGAACCCCGCCACCTCCCAGTTCCACCGGTTATTGCTCCCCCTCTGCTCCCCCATTTCCCAAAACAACAAAACCCAATTGCCCTCAAAAGCTCCAACAAAACAAAATAAATTCAAAAGCACTTAAATGAAAATGGGGGTTTCGCAGATGTGAGTTCACAACACAACACGACTCTCCTTCTTTCTTCTTCTCTGCGCCACTGAATTAGAGCCTTTAAATTCTTCTTCCTTCGGTTTTTACCGTAATCCAAATTCGAAAGCTTAGAAAGTGGTGGGGGAGATGGAGACAGCGGCGCGTTTGGGTGGCTGGTTTTGGAGTGGGACACATTTGGGCAATGGGGTTCACAAAAATATTATGGGATTGTGGTGGAGTGGGGTCTCGCTCTCATACACTGTTATCACTGATCACGTTTTCGTTTTGGATTTGTCTCGGAGGGAGAAATCAGAAATGTATTTCATCTCGGGAAAAAAGGAAAAAGGAAAAGTAGGTAATGGGGTGTAAGAAATTTTGACACATTCGAATTCAAAAATTGAAATTAGTTATGTAAGTTGTAAGAAAAAATTGAATTAGATTTAAGATTTGATTGGAAATGATAGTTTTTTAAACAACTCAAACGATAGTTTTTTTCATCAAAACAACTCAAATACGTTAACTACAACGAGAATCGTAAACTCACCCACTTACGGTAGAGACTTGACTAAAGATAAAAAGTGAGAGATTAAATCAACAAGACTGATTCAAATCCAAATCACAATTCAAAATTCTTCAACGGAATCTAAAAACACTCATACGTTAGGAGACTTCAACACTCCTTAATGGAGACTGTAAAACACGGAACACCTATGCAATGGCGTGGCGTAGAATTATTTTTGAATTTATACACTAATCAAAAAAATAAACAAACTAAAAAAATGCATATAAATATTAACTAAAAAAATTACCTAGTAAAAAAAATTAAAAGGGGGGTGGGACCCAGGTTGGCCCCCTATCACTGCCAATACACCCGGGCACGAGCAACTATCACGCACTGTAAGTCAGACAAACTAACTCGCCTACGAATTTCACCCCTCATATAGCCAAAAAAAACAACAACAATACAGAAGAAAAGGAAAGCAATCTAACAATATAACTATCGATGAGTATTGTTAGCTCACGAAATTGATTATGGTTTAGGTGGGGGTGGGGGGATGTGAAACTTTTATATCTAAAAATTCAAGCTTATTAATGGTATTCAGCCAAATTTGATTATTTGGAAACCAAATTTGAACTAACTTCTAGATATTTCTTTTATGTGAAATGTGTACAAATCTTAAGAACAAAATACTTTGATTCAAGTATGATATGAAATTAAGAATATCAAAACCCCAAAAAATTGAATATTGGGCCAGTGGGATTTTATTAAGTGGCCCAATTAGTCACTTGTTTGGGCCTCAATTTGTGAAAAGGACACGGAATTTATTAAGGGGCCCAATTCAATTAAGTTTATGTGACGTAGCCAACCTCAAACCAGATTGTCTTCAAATATGTTTCCTTAAGATTGATAGCTTACTAAGAAAGTGAGGCTGCGATTGGATGTGAGCGAGAATCCATTTTTGCTTCGTTGGAGAATTTTTTTGATCAAATGTGCGATTGTTTATGAAAATTTTCAGAAAATATATTATTCTCTCACTTTCACTTTTTCTTTCACCAATCACATCTACACATTTTTTCACAAAAAACTAATCATTATTACACATTATCCCACAAATTTCATTATTCATTCACTCACATATTTCTAACTATCAATCACATCCAATCATTATTTTACTATTTTTACATCAAATCAACTTTCATCATTACTTTTTCATCTCACATCCAATCACATTCTCAAAATTCATCTTCTTTCTCCCAAAATTTTTTTCACTACTATTCTCTAGCAAAATGAAAATTTTCAAAATGAAAGTATATCCAATCACGCCCTGAGAATTCTACCCTGTGAAAATTAGGGGTGGCAATGGGGCGGGTTGGGGTGGGTCGGCCAGGACGGCCCAAACCCACCCTGTACCTAGAACGGGATGGGACGGGCGCCACTATAAATCGCAAACTAACTCGGTCATTCTACTCGTTTTAAATTAAATTAAAAAAACAATTGAGAAAAAATGAAAAATAAATATTTATAAAATATTATTCACAAAATTTATTATTATTAATTTATAAATACAAGATATAATATAAAAATACATAAAAATTATATTATAATATATATTATATATGCAAAATATATATATTAAAATATATTTTAAAAATAAAAATACTAGGTGGGGCGGGTATGGTGGGGGGAGTGATACCTGGACATTCGCCCCGCCCCAATATTTAAAAATTGGGGCGAGTGGGTGACCCAAACTTAAGCAGACAAGTATCCCGATTTGGTGAAAATTGACATCCCTAGTGAAAAATGATAACTTTAATCCAGATTCGACAAAATGTTTTTTCGTCCACTAAGTAGACGACCTCAGACATTTAGTCCACATTTTTAGGAATTCTTGAAATTGATCCACTAACTGAAAAAAATCGAATATTTAGTCCACATTTTTAGGGATTTTTGAAATTGGTCCACTAAGTTAAAAAAAAATCGGGCATTTAGTCCATTAAAGATCGATAGCTTACTGAACATGTAAGAGTGACATGTTCGTGATGATGTGTGTGTTTTCTGTTTTTGAGGATTTTGTTTTTTTTCTTATAGGGCACCTTATGTGGCATCTCTTTAAGCACCTCTTATTAATTTATTGCTATTAGATATAGAAAACATTTTCGAGAATGATCACAATGTTACACAAACAATGATAAAGAAACTTCAATATACTCAAACAATATCAAATATAAAAAATAAAATATTATTCTTTAGAGTAGAATGTTATTAATTATTAATTTTATTCTACTTGTAAAACAATTTTATTGGAAATTATAATAATATAAAGGCATTTCTTTATTTTATGTTCTTTTGCATTTATCACATATTTGCACATATGATAAAAGTCCTTAGATCAATTTAAGCTATGAGGCATGATCGCGCATTTGATGGCGATCATGGAACATGTCTCTAAGACTTTGATCTTAAATTAGTTTCAAGTCAATACAATAGTGGGACATTATGAAGTCTCCATTAATCCCATGTTTAGTGGTTGATGGCTAAAGGAAACGTGACAACACATGCTATCATGTGTAATTGTGTATTATAATTTTTTTTATGTATAATTGTATGCATGATATAAATTTTTAATTTTTCCGCTGCGTTTAGCCCCGCGATATCGGATGGTTTTTTTCCAAAATCCGACTCATCTCTTATTCCATTTGTGTGGATGATTGATCCACTACATTACAAAATATTAAATCTCATAATTTATGCTTGATTTATGTTTGAAAATAAATATGGTAAGTGTAATACACGTGTCAATCATCCATACGTTTAAAATAAGAAATGAAACACGGTTTTGGAATAGAAGATCTCATCCGCCACGATATAGTGAACCCAACATTGTACATTTATCTGTTTATTTCATCAAACTTTATTCCACCATAAAAAAGTCACCAAAAGTTTGTACGTTATATCTTGATGAATTGTGAGCCAAACAAGCCCTTATCGCTCAATAAATAGTCTACTTCGTTATTTAAACGGGCTTCAAAAACTGGCAACTCAAATAAACTAGAAATGTAACTAAACCTGTCAACAAAAGTAAATGAAATATCTACTATAAATAAATGACATATCAACAAAGGCGATGAATGGAAATAATAATAATAATAAATACTATTATTATTGTTGTTATTATTTATTTCTTCATGAAAATAACTACAAAACACGAGGGAAAAGGACACATTCGACATAGTAAATAATTGAAATTGTCAACGAATAAATTCATCACTACTGACGATTTTGCTTGAAAAATTAAATCTGTTAATGAATTATATGACCATCTATTAAGAATTATCACTTGCTAAAATTATTGAGGCGACTTTATTTATTTATGGGAAGGACTATATTTTTTGGTACTTTGGAGTGCTAGTTTGGTCTAAGGGTATTACTGGCAAAAAGAATTATACTTGAATCAAATTATATTTGTCTATATTATAGTTTTTTAAATCAAATACCGTGCTAATGAAAATTGGAATAATTACAAAAAAACACTTGAGGTTCAAGATATTTACAGAAAACCCCAGAGTTTTTAAAATAAAATAAAAAAACTCTTGAAGTTTGATTCGGTTATACATTTCCCCCTTTATACTAAAATAAAATTTCAAAACCTTCAATATATTTATAAAAATATTATACTAATATCAAAAATTTAAAATGATGTATTTTTTATCCCATTAATCCAAACTTTAGGGGTGTTTTTGTAATTATGCAAAGAAGATATTAGGGAGTTACGTGAGTACTCTACTACGTGGCACACTTTTTCCAAGCACCTCAAAAATAAAATAAAAAATTGACAAGAAAAGAATAAATTTATTTTGTGTAAAAGATAGTAGTTTAATTTATTCAAGAATAATATTTTTTATCTTAGACTTTATAGTATTCATTAAAAAGTAATCATAGTCACATATTAATTTAAATTATATGACACTTTTTAAAAAATATATCATTTTAAAATTAAAAACATTATCATGAACATGCAAAGGTAAAAATAAAATAAATAAAATATCTTACTGTAAAATAATGGTTAGCTTAAAAATGAATTAATGACTGTTTTGTGTTGATGTGCCACGTGTGTCTAATTCTCATAGCCCACAGTACAATTGTACAAGTACAAAAATTATAGATGCACTTAGGGGTGTCAATTTATGGGAAGGACTAAACCGATATTTTTAACACGAAATTAATGGGTATGGTCTAGTTTGGTCTAAGGGTATTAAAATGGGTCCAACCCGAATAACCTACCAATTAAACATTTCCAAACCTACTACCCCATTTAACTAAAACCCGTTTGTGAATTTAAAAGAAAAATAAGTAAATAATTAATTGTAAGAAAAAACAACAAACAAGACATATCCTCAAACTTAAATGATAAAAACCTCCTTAATTATGTATTTGTTATTATTATGCATCTTTTTCTTAATATTGTCCCTAAAATATGATTAGTGTGTTATGTTATTTATGCAATTATGTTATTTCTTTTTGTATGTTGTGAATTGTGATATTTTTTTATTGATTGAATAGTGTATGATAGTTATTGATTTAAAAAAAAAATTATTCAGTTAAAACTTTTAAATATATAGGAAAATAATTTTATTAGGCGGAGTTAATCAAGTCCGGTTTATGTGAAATAAGTAGGTGCCATTTAAGATTCTAATTAAATAGCCGGTCAGTACAATTGTACACGCGAACCTGTAACCCTGGAAACCCAAATTGACACCCCTAGATGCACTAGTTGCATGGATTAACTCAAAATTTAATTCCAAGGTTGTGACTGGACAAGCTTTCATTCAGTCAATTTTTAATTTTACGAGAGAATAGTAATTAGTTTTTTTTGTCAAAGTGGAAATTGGGTGTTTAAAGAAAAAAATGATAATTATATTGATGTGATTGAAATTTTTTTAAAGTTGTTGATTGTTTGTGTTTGTGGAAATAATAGTGGAAATATAATGTTAGAAAATTAAACAAAAAAAAAAATGATCAAAAAATAGACAATATGGATCTCATTTTATACATCTTGTTAACATGATTAGAATTTAGAAGAAAAATAACAAAAAATAGTGATGAATTAAAGAAATTATTGGGATTCTTTATATTAAGATAAATAAATAAATAGTATATTCGGATATTGAGAAGTGTGAGAGAGCAAGAGAAAAACATTAACTTTGGAGAAAAATGAGATTTTCTTTGATTTTTTTTTTTCCACAAACAACCACACATCCTAAAATATTTTCACTCCAAAATGAAAATTTTGGAAAATATTTCACAACATAATCTTTTCATTGAAATTACTAAATAAATTCTTAGGATGAAAAAAGATAATTAAAAAAAATACATATACTAATGAAAGTTTTTCAGACTCGGCCCCAGTCTCAAATAAGAGAGTGTTTGCAAACATTAAAAAAGATGATTTACAAAAAAAATTATATTTTAGTTTTTTTAAATGTCAACTTTTGTTTTTTGCTTTCGATTCATTTAATCAGAATAAAAAAACTAAAATGGGGTACTTCTGATTTTAGAATTTTAATACTTTTGGTATTTTTGTAAATTAAAAAAGGTTTGCTTTTTGATATTCTTATCTTTAAATTTGAAAATATATTCACCTTTTGTATTTTTGTCTTTATATCCCAAATAAGTTTTATGGAAAATTATGTTTTTGTCTTTCTATCCAGAAGCTTCAATAATGATTTTAATTAAAATTGAAGGAGTAAAATCCATTTCCTTGTGATTTTCCAGCAATTTTTCTTATAAAATCTTTAGAGTTTTCATTATAAATTTTAATAATTTAATTTTTGAGATAATTATATATATAGTTTTATACGAATTTATAACATTGTACTTTCTTTGTATTTTTTGTAATTTAGTGGAACTTTGATGAAGTTTTTTGGTATTTTTCATGTGATCTCTTGCAGAATTTATTTAACTTTTGTAGTGAATAAAATTATATATATATATATATATATATCTTATACCTAAAGAGTTTTCTTTTTATTATTGGAATTTATTATTGAAAGTAAAAAATATTAATTTTGCATTAGATATAAAACTAAACAACCATATTAGTTATAACTAGAAAAAATTTAACTAAAATCAAACAAAAATAATTAATATTGTGTATATATTATTTGTCTATATTATAGTTTTTTAAATCAAATACCGTGCTAATGAAAATTGGAATAATTACAAAAAAACACTTGAGGTTCAAGATATTTACAGAAAACCCTAGAGTTTTTAAAATAAAATAAAAAAACTCTTGAAGTTTGATTCGGTTATACATTTCCCCCTTTATACTAAAATAAAATTTCAAAACCTTCAATATATTTATAAAAATATTATACTAATATCTGTAAATTTAAGACAGAATCAAACATGTATTTTTTATCCCATTAATCCAAACTTTAGGGGTGTTTTTGTAATTATGCAAAGAAGATATTAGGGAGTTACGTGAGTACTCTACTACGTGGCACACTTTCTCCGCAGGCGTGTGGTATTCATTTCTTATTCAAATCGTTATAAAAATCAAATTTATACACACACCGTATATTACGACCGCATAAACCCAACACGAACACGAATACCGACGATAAACGCGGGCAAAATTTAAGCGAGCACGACACGTTAAAAGCACGAAAAACAATATGACACACGATAAGCACGATAAGAAAATTTGTCAAATTTATTTAGGTGAACCCGTTAGGCAGCGATTAACAAATAAAACTTATGATTTTTTTTATATTCTTTATATTTAATACCTAAAACATATATTCTAATAAATGTTTAATAAAAATAGTCAAGTTAAAACAATCAATTATTATTAAATTACCCATATAAATAAATAATTATTAATAATTAAAAAAATATCGTGTCTTATTGTGTTTATCGTGCCAACCCTATAACAACCCGATTTTTATCATGCCTTATCGTGCCAGTGCGATAACGCCCCAAACCCGATAAATCTCATCCCAAACCCTATAATTTTGTCACATTATTATTTTTAAAACATATCGTATCGTTTTAAATTGCCACCTCTAGTATTCATTTCTTATTCTTTTTTGGTATAAAAATCAAATTTATACACACACCGTATATTACTATTTATATTGAATATCCAATAAAAGATAATGTGCAACTTGTGCTGTGAATCTTTATCCTCATCTTTATTCAAACAAAAATATATATATGTGTGATCTGTATTTCCTGACCAATTTGACCTCTAAAGAGTCCTATTTTGTTTGTTTATGTTTTGCAGAAGTAATTTCCATTTAACTATTCATGTAGAAATGAAATCATGTTTGTTTATAAATTTTTCAATAGTTCATCATTTTCACTTTTCATTTTTCACACAAAACAACATCTCAAACCTATAATTTCATTATTCTCAACCCTATATACTACCCTACATCACTCATCAATCACTATTCTCATTTTTTAATCCAAATATATACGTGGGACCCTTTATTTATCAACTTTATCTACTTAAAATATTACATATATATCTAATGGGACCCACTAGCCTACAATCTTACAAATATAAAATCATATATTCAATTAAAATATTCAATCACCATTAACTTTTCAAATTATTATATACATAAAATATTACTTCAAAACTACTCAACCAAACATAATCTCATTTCCAAACCTAGATAAAACTCATTTTCATTCACTAATCCAAACATATTTCCAGTTTTCACACGAAAACCAATAAATTCTCAAAATTCAGTTTCCAACACTAGAAACTAGAAATGATCCATGGAAATATAACCATACAAGGCCCTATATTTTGCAACAGAAGTAAATGATTGATAAGATGTTTCACCAAAAAAAGGCCATCTTTTTGTTCCATATTTATTCACCACAATAAGGCCCTCTTTATTTTTTATTTTTATTTCCCCACATTAATTCTTCAATTATCATACCCCTCTCTCTCCCCCACCCCTCTCACACACAAGCACAGTCGGATTGAAATCTTCTGTTCCGTTCCTTATTCAATTGCATAGGATGAATGATATGTGTATAAATTGATGTCACAATTGTTTGATACATGTTTTTATCTTAATTTGTATGATTTTATTTTGTCACCAAAACAATATTTTTAAAGGTTGTCCAAATACTCCTAAATGATTTAAAATGGTTTTAATATTTTCGGAGTATTTCCTCAAGTTTATTTTTGATAATAATGGACAACACTTTTAATGATTTTTATGTCAATAGGTTTTTACTCCTAAAACAAGATTTCTAAATGTTGTCTAAATACTCCCGATTGGTTTAAAATATTTTTACTAAATTTTCGGAAAATTTCTTGAGTTTTATTTTCGACAAAAAAATTGGACAACATTTACGTCTCACATAATCGACCAGTATTCATACCATTCAACCAATACCTGAAGATGTTTTTAGAAGCAGAAAATGAGACGGATAAAATCGGGGTCCGACCAAATTAAATCTGGCGTCGGCCGATTTAATAAGGCCGACCTACTGCATGTTTGGCATTGAAATAGAACAAAATATCTTCATCTTTTTAATTAGGGGGGACCTTGAGAGAGTCGGCCGACCAATATGTCGGCCGAACATGTTGAATTTTTCAAAGTGTTCTTATTTCTCTTATTTAAATGCGATCACTTGTAAAAAAAAAATGACCGTTTGACTCAACAGACACATTTCCTTAAATTGTGGGATTGATTTCTAACATCTATATTCTTGATTTTAATTGTATTTTTACGTAGATTTTCAATCCCCAGAGGAGCATGTTTGATCAATCATCTCCTATAAATAGAGGAAGTTTTGGAGCAACCAATACAACAATTGAGATATAACACAACAAGATACACTTCAAGCAAATACTTGGTCTTTCATTGTTATTATTCTTGTTGTAAATTTGCCTAGCTTATCACTTTCACATCCTCGGTGTCAAAGGTTCTTGATTACACCTTGCACTCAAATTGTATTATTCATTATTGAGTTGTAATCTTGATTTTTGGTTATCATTCAAACACAAGATATCCTCGTGTGAGTGTTAACTTGGTAAGAACACATTTGGATGATCTGGTGATAGGTGAAGAAGATTGTGGTGATCTTAACATTGAGGTGTTGAAGAATTTGGTATTCTTTAAGATTGTGGTAATCTTCACAAGTGCCGGGTTGAAGGAAGATTGTGATAATCTTCAAAATGGGAGATTGTGGTAGTCTCCAAAGGTGGTGTTGAAGAAGAGTGTGGTGCTCTTAAAGTTGAATTTGTATTAATTTTGGTTATTAATAAAATTCTTTTTCTTTTTGAAATCCATCCCGATATACTGGGGTGGTAGAGGATTAGGCCCTAGGTAGGTTGAACCTCTTTAAATCGACGTGTGTTGTTTACATTCCGCACATTTATTATTGTATTTGAGCATTCGATTAGAAAAAGAGGGCGAGATCGAAAAGATGGAGATAATCTATTCACCCCCATCTAGATTATCGTAGCCGCTTGGACTTACAACAATTACATATGAGATCTTCTATTTCAAAATCGTGTTTTATCTCCGATCTGTCAGACAAATGATAGACACATGTATAATACTTACCATATTAATTTTAAAGCTTAAATCAAACATAAATTGTGGGTTATTTAATATAGTAAGCATTGCTCACGTGCCCATCATTTGTGCAGTGAAAAATAAGATGAAACATGATTTTGTAATAAAGTATCTCATCCGTAATCAGATTGAAATTTCCCGTTCCATTCCCTATTCCATTGCATATGATGAATGATACATATATAATTTGATGTCACAATTGCGGGTGAGATCTTTTATTTCAAAACCGTATATCATCTCCGATCTCATCGAACATATGATTGACACGTGTACAACACTTACCATATTAATTTTGAACCGTAAATCAAACATAAATTGTGGGTTATTTAGTCGGTAAGTATTGTACACATGTATATCATCATGGGTTTAGATCATGAAAAACAATTTTAGAATAGAAAATCTCATCCCTCACATAATTGTATTCATACCATTCATCCAATATCCTCATGAAGTGTAACAAGATAGTAAAACAAGAGATCTTATCCCAATTGTTTTATGTAATAAGTTGGGAGTACTAGTTGGAGTCGAAAAAATAAATTTTAAAAAAACTAAAAGATATCGGGTTCGAATTAAAACATCTTTAAAAAGATAAACAATATCACTAACTGGACAAACTCGATCATCTCATATAAAGACACACACTCTCTCACACACACACACACTCTCATTCATTGGTGACCTTCTGGCCAACAGGGAACAGTAAGGACTCTTTGGTTTCCCCAAAAAAGCAAATCAATCCTCAATCCACACACCTCAAACCTGTGAAAAGACACAACACACAGGACACACACACAGTTTCTTTTTCATTCTCTCACACTACCCAACCACACCAAACTGGTAAAAAATAGCAATAAATTCTCTCCTCTTTTGCCTCTTTATATACCAAATTGGTGTTCGTGAGCTTTTATTCTCTCTCATCTGAGATCTGATTGAAAGTATGTATGGTCAATTGAAATGCCTGTTGGTTCTTTAATTATATTTCTTTTTCTGTCTTTTTAGGGTTTTATATTGCTCTAAAAATGGCAAATTGCCGCCTTTCCCCCTCGAAATACCTCTCTCTCTCTTAAACCGGACTATATTTAGAAACCCCTTTTGTTCTGTTTGAAATTTTCCATATAAAAATGGCGAGAGAGAAGATTCAGATCAGGAAAATCGACAACGCGACGGCTCGGCAGGTGACTTTCTCGAAGAGAAGAAGAGGGCTTTTCAAGAAAGCTGAAGAACTCTCAGTTCTTTGCGATGCCGATGTTGCCCTCATCATCTTCTCCTCCTCTGGCAAGCTCTTTGAGTTTGCTAGCTCCAGGTCTCTCGCCCTATTTCTCTCTCCCTCTCTCTATATTTCTCTCTCTCTCTCTCTCTCTCTCTCTATATATATATATATATATATATACAAGTTTTGTATATCTTTTTTTTTTTCTCCATGTGTGTGTATGTGTGTGTCAGTTACAAGAAAATGAGCAAGAGATTATTTTCTTGCTTTTTTTTTGAGGTGGTATTATATGAGATGGTCTTGCGGACTCGTTAAGTTAATGAGACAAATCATACAAAACACAGAAAATACAGAGATTTTATGGATTTAAATTGAAATTCTATTTAGATACATGATCATCTAGACTGTTTCATATAAGTTTTTGTCTTTTTACAGATTTTTTATGAATTTAAGTTGAAATTCTATTTAGTTACAGGATCGTCTAGACTGTTTCATATGAGTTTTTGCCTTTTTTTTTTGGACTTGAATTTAATGTATTGGCCCTTGGGACTCCATAAGGGTGGTGGTGGTGATAATTGTTGATAAACTGGCAGGAATTTGTTGCCTTTCTGTGCTGTCAGCATAGACAGACACAGAGGGTAATGTTATCTTTTTTTCTATCTTATCAGGCCCTGCAGTGCAAATTGTTTGTTGTCTGGGTTTTTCTTGGAAAGTGTATATTATTTTTGTTGCTTGTGCTTCAACATTTCTTTGCTGCTTTGGTATAGCTTGCTCTTGGCCACTTGTTTCCCATAAAATATTGATGTTAGTACTAAAATAATGGGTTTTTGATGCTCTTGATGGAGGTCATGATAAGAGTTGCTAGTGCAAATATAAGCCATATAATAAGCTAGATCTTTGCAAATTGCATATTGAAAAAGTTAACAAGACTAGTAAATGTTAATTGGAATTATTGCTAGAAAAACCTCATATTTTGTTTTGATGTGAGTATATTAACCAAGTGCTTGAACAATTCTAGTCTTATAATACATGTGTTAATATAGTAAGTCCCAACTACAAAATTAAACTAATCTCTAGTTGTTTTGAAGAGGTCTTGTTGTATTCGGATCCTATTAGGATTGCATTTGGATGGGAGAATTTTAATTTGAGAAAGAATTAGAGGAAGGATTTCAAATGACTAAGTATGTACTTGAAATCCACTACCAAACCATCGGTATTTCGTTTGTTCATACGTACAATTACTCCAATAAAACATAGACAAAAACTTGTATGAGATCAGGGGTGTAGCCAGCCCGACTGGTTATCCCTAGCCCAAATTTTTTTTCCCCTAACTCAATTATTTTTTCTCCTTAAAAAAACACATAATTTCTTTTTCATTTTTTTCACAAAAAACGGGACAAAACAAATTTGTGGTGCGCGGGGGTCGGGGTGGCCCCCTAGCTACGCCCCTGTATGAGACGGTCTCGTGGGATTTTTCATGAGACGGATCCTAAATATAAATAGAATTTCAACTCAAACCAAATTCATAAAAAAAAAACCATATTTTTTGTGTTTTGTAGGATCCGTCTCACGAACTTAATTTCATGAGACGGTCTCACATAAGACCTCTCAAAAACACAAGATTGAATTCAAGGATTTGAAATCCATCGTAGAATGATATTATTATCCAAATAAGCTCCATAGATTTGAAAACCATAGCTGTAAATCCATCATCAATTCAAATGAAGTCTTAATTACTTTTAGATAGGGTTGTCAAAATGGGAAGCTACAACTACAACAACTGAGGCAATATACTCATATAATCATGCATGTATATATAAACATTGTTCTCTAACATTAGTCAATACTTTTTGAGTTGCATTATGTTGTGAAAAATTTTACACTTAAACGAGTTCATGAAATTACTTATTTAGCTTGTCAATAAGATATCTTTTTCATTTTATCAACAATTGTGCATTGGGATGGTAAAAAACTATTCTATACATATATGATTGATTAAAAGGGTGTTTGGCCGAGCTTATTTAAGCTCTTAAATATTTTATAAGATATTTTGAAGAACTTATACGTTTTGCCAAACATTACATGTCGAGATATTTGAAAGTAAAAATGTTAAGTTACTAGAAACTTGAAAGTTAAAGGACTAAAATATGACGGTGACAACTTAGATGACTAATTCTCAAAAAGGTTCGACTTATAAGACTAAAAATCTTATTTTCCCATGTATAGTCGCAGTGCTTCTGATGTTGTTCACCGATATGTGAATAATTCTCAATTCGGTTCCAAATGATACAAAAATAGATTATGTATACGTTATTGTTGTGTTGCATTATTTAAAATCTCTACTACAAAATAATGCCATAAAATGTATGCAAATGTTGATCATAAACGTAACTGACTACAATATTTGCTGTTAATATTTTGTGTCTACATATGGAATTAAAACTATAAGGTTATTTTCTGTTTAAAACTTGAGAAGTTATAATTAATCTTATGTCTTCTATCTAACAATTCGTTGTGTGTTGATCTTATGTAGTATGAAGGATATACTTGAAAAGCACAATTTGCACTCAAAGAACATTGATAAGTTGGAACAACCATCACTTGAGCTGCAGGTAGCTCTTTTCCTTTCCCTTTCTAGTATTCCCATTCCTATGTACATGATAGTAAATTGTAATTTTAGTCCTATAACTATTAGGAGGTTGGTAATAATAGTCTTACAGAAACCACAAATTGCAAAAGAGTCTTGTAACTTTCGAAAAGTCTGGATTTGAGCCCTTTGGTCGTTGGAAGTTGGAAAATTTGCCAGAAAAATCCACGTGTTCACATTGCCGGTCAAATCCTTTGACGTGGAAACCAATTTCGCTTATGTGGATATCTTACAAGTGAGTTGTCGTGTTGATTGGGACAAAATCCAAGAAAGGAAAACTCATTTGGAGGATTCCTTTTGCCTAGCAGGCAAAGATTTACTGTCTACATAAACGAAATTGGTTTCCACATCAACATATTTGGCCGGAAATGTTGACATGCGATGACCAAAGGACTAAAACCGAGGTTTTGAAAGTAACATGACTTTCATGCAAAACGTGATTTCTGTAGGACTATTATTGTCCAACCACTATAATTAAAGAACTAAATTGCAATTTACCCTATATATACCATTACCGGAAAAAATGGCTACCCGCCCCCTAAAATTTTCCAAATTTTTTTCCCCCTCACAAAACTTTTCCAAATTATTTTTTAAAAGGTAAAATAAATGAATTAATTATAATTGCCCCCTAAAATTTGATAGAAACTTCAAATAGTTGTCTTTTACAATATAAAAAGTAATTAATTATGGTTAGTATGTGAAAAAAATTGCATAGTTTAAATTTATAAACTTAGTCCATTTTTCGCCGCCCCAAAGTCAGAATCCTGCGTCCGCCACTGTAAGGGATGCCGTTTATTTTCTTTGAATTACTGAAAGAATCGGGTGAAATGTGATACACAGCTAGTTGAGGATAGCAACTACTCCAAATTAAGCAAAGAAGTGGCTGAGCGAAGCCACCAGCTTAGGTATATATACAAATATAAGCTTTTTTGAGCTATTTAATGATAGTATTATTGCGTGGCAAAATATAACGATATCGACTGTAAATAGGCGCATGAGAGGAGAGGAGCTTCAAGGATTAAGTATTGAGGAGTTGCAGAATCTGGAGAGATCGCTTGAAGCTGGATTGAGCCGTGTGATTGAGAAAAAGGTTAGTAATATTTAACATTTGTATTGATGCTGTGATGGTGAAGATGTTGTTGACGGTTTAGATTCAATTTTGAAATTTTAATGTTTTTGATCCGTGACGAACAGGGCGAGAAAATCATGAAAGAGATCGATCAACTTCAAGAAAAGGTATGCATCGATCCAAACTTGACACAATGTTATTTTGGATACATCTGCTCATATATCATATTATGATCATGCCTAATAATGGAAAACAATTTCTTTGAACTATTTTGAGATTTAGTTATCTAAGTAGTCACTTTAAAATTTTAGTCCAATATTTTTCAAAAGTTTCGACATTTAGTCTTATTTGGACCGAAATTGTATAATTTTATCGGGAATTGATGATCACGATTGTCCAGGTTCAAACATGTCAAAAAAATTAGGATTTTTGGCGATTCCGTCATATTTAACAATTACGCTAAAATTACACAATTCCATTCAAAATCGTACTAAAGGTCCAAATTTTTGAAAGATAATAGATCATAATTTAAACTGTGACTATTTAAAGGACCAAATTTCCAAGTAGTCCATGATACAGAACCGAAAAAACTATTTTCGCTCTAGATAATTAGCAGTGTGCGTTGAGTAAATGTACTTTGTAGGGATTTCGATTGAGACATGTAGATATATGGAAAGAAATTTGATGTTTTCGTGGATGGTGAATTCACATTGACATTGATTAATTTATGGGTTAATTATGAAAACGACCCATAAGTTTAGCCTAATTATAAAAAATATCAAGTTGAAATTATAAATACCACATTGACATTTGTTTTTATTTTACAAATTACACCCTAGGAGATGGTAATTTGTTGTTTGTAACTTCTCAAGAGGATTGTAAATTTGAAAGATAATTAGAAATTTTTGTAATTAGGCTAAACCTCATGGGTAGTTTTGTAATTATCCCTTAATTTATAGTCTGCATAACAATTATCTCCATTTGTTTATAACTGGTCATCATCCTGTGTGCTTGGAGCATATGCTACACATAAAAAATGTGTGTACATTAAGGGATTGTTTGCAAACTAAAAAGAAAAAAAGTTATTCTCAGCTTCTAAACGGAAAAAATTAACTGTTTTTTCCTCCTAAATATGAATTAAATATCGTGGTTTTATGATGATCTTTGGATTAGTTTCTGTCTTAAGCCATGGTTTTTTCCCTTTTGATGAAACACACAGGGAAAGCAACTCATGGAAGAGAATGAACGACTCAAACAACAGGTGCGAAATGATCATAAAAAAAACCTTATTTCGTATTTCTCTCCGTCTCCATCTCAGCAACATGCCCACGAACAAATTTACATATTTACATAACTAATTACACTATAAAATCTACTAATTACTTTTCGTAATCGTAAGGTGGCGGATATATCAAATAGTGGCATAAACAATGCAACAGCTGATTCCGAGAACATAGTTTACGACGAAGGGCAGTCGTCGGAATCGGTGAATGCCTGTAACTCTTCCGGCCCTCCACAAGATTGTGATAGCTCCGATACATCTCTTAAGCTGGGGTGAGCCCATAAATACTGTTCCTTTCTTGCCCTTTGATTCCAACTATGAGTATAAACTAATGTGAGTTTTTTCTGCAACAAGAATACACTAGTTTTCCTGAATTCCTTATATGATAATAAATTTTGTCGATTTTTTAAGGCTAAGAGAGTGTTTGCGAACACTAAAAAAAAGTAGAAAAACAATCACTTTTTTAAGGTTTGCAAATATTAGCTTTTGTATTTCTACTTTCGTTTAATCAGAATCTAAAAGATTAAAAGCTGAAGGGGCTGGGGTGTTTCTGATTTTGGAAAAGTTGGTATTCTTTGGGATAATTACAAAACATACCCCTGAGGTTTGGGTTAATTACAAAAAAAAATTAGATTGAGGTTTGGTTTTGTGTTTAATGTAAGGGGGTAATTGTAATATTATTACAAATGTAAGGGGGGAGTTCGAAATATTTGTGCTTATGAAGGTTAACCTATGTACTATAGAATCAAACCTCAAGAGGTTTTTTGTAAATTTAAAAACCTCTAAGCTTTTTTTTAATTAATTCAAACTTCAGGGGTAGTTTATGTAATGATCCCTTTTTGTAAATAAAAAAAAAATTTGCTTTTGATATTTTTATCCTTAAATTTGGAAAATATAATATTAGCTTACTTATTATAAAAAGGGTGTCTTTGTCTTTCTATCCAAATTAATGTTTTCTTCTAAACACTTCAACTTCGATTTTCTTCATTAGCTTTTAGCTTCCATTTGCAAATTGTATTAACTCTTGATTCTCAATTATTTTTAGTTTCTGATGCAATAAATCACTTCTCTTAAAAGTTTTCGTATTTGCGCACACTCCGTAAATAACTGCTAACTTCTTGCTCCAAACTTTATGCTTCATGATTTAGATTATGAAATTATATGAAACAAAATGGCTTATCAAGATTATCTTTTTTCTAATAGGTTGCCTTACTCTGGCTAAGAAGCTGGACATACAACTGATACAAGGAGTGTTGAGGTTTAATTTACAAGGCTAACTCCAAAGATTTAGTAGTTGTCTGTGTTGCTAAATCTTATCTTATAACTTAATTCCTAGTATCTGTATGTAATTACCAGATATGCTTTTGTGTGCAGTAGAGGTAGATCTTACATTATGTAATATTCTTCCTATTAGTGATTTTTTTTTCTTAATTTCTTTTACTGACAGAGAATGGACGATTGTCACGTGTATAAAAATTACTGTATCAATTTTGAAGAATAATTCAATCATAAATTATGGGTTTTTAATGCGGTAATTTCTACATGTGTGACAATCGTTTGTGGTCATGATCTTGGTGGAATATGAGATAAAGCATCATTCTTGTCTTTTCTTGTAAGGTTCCATCTACATTTTTAGGGTGCACATTTAGTCGAACGAACCGAATTAAACTTAAATTTTGGACAATAAAAATCATAACTAAATCATTCTAAATTGGCCAAAACTAAAAATCGAACTAAAAAATAAATAAGAATTGAAAACGAAATTTTCTTCGGATAGTTAAATGTAAGGGTGGCAAATCGTGTTATTGTGTTGTGTTTCGTATTGACACAATAACGACACAACACGATAAAGATATGCTCCAATATGACATGAAAATAACTCTAAAATTTTCGGGTTTTTAATGCGGTAACTTCTACACGATAATCAAAAACAAAAAAAATGACATCTTAATACACGATAACAAATTACATGATATTACACAACAATACATAATACAAACATACAAAATATCAGGTTATTGTGTAAAAATCATAATTAATTTCGAATGGCCAACATTAAAAAATCGAAACCAAACCAAAAAATTAATTTAAAATTCAAAACACGAACACAATTTTTTCATGATCTTAAATGAATTATGTGCACAATAAGACTAAATACTTCATTTTTCGTGTTGTGTGAAGAATTATCACCCCTAGTTAAATGAATTATGCCATGTCCTAATTTCCTTCATTTCATAGTGTAATTCGTTATTGGGGAAAAAAAAACAAGGAGGCAGAGAGGATTTATTAAGAATTGATAATGTTTAATTTGGGCTGAAGCATTTCTGGTGGGCTTAATTATCACCAAATAAATATTAACTTATGGGCCCATTAAAACCTGCTCATGCCCAAATTGCTGTTCGTGTTGGGAAACTTTAGCCCAAATTTAGTTTGCATAAAATTCAAGTTTGATAAGTAAATTAAACCTTCTTCTTTGTAATTATTTATATGGTTTTTAAGTATTTTGCTTTCTCAGCCCACTATTATTATTATTATTATTATTATTATTATTATTATTATTATTATTACTACTATTTGAGAAACCGTAATTCATATTCATATTGTTTTTATCGGAATTCTTATTCATATTGATTTCTTTTCAAATAAAACAAGAGAAAAACGTTGGCACTTTGATTATATCTTTTCATTTTTTAATAAGTTGGGAGTAGTGGTTAAAAGGGAGTGAATAAATTTCAAAAAAACGAAAAAATAAAAAGTTCAAACCCCGATTAATACAAATGTAAATGATTGAATATTAAACTTTAAAATAAACTTATTTTTCATAATAAAGTAATGATTATATCTTTTCATTAATTAATAAAAAAATAAATAAAATCAAAACGTCGTTTTCAAATTAGTGCAATAAAAGAAAGTTATAAGATCGATCAAAATAAGTCAAGATCATCAAAAAATCATTTAAGTTAGGTTGAAAATGACAAAAATAAAACCTAGGTAATAGCTTTCATGGAAAAAGATCGAATACATTTGTGCAATACTTAATATGGTTACTTAATAAATACACAATCATGCATATAAAATAAACAATATTAATCACAATCTCGATCAAGATATTTTCTTCTTTGGCGTCGTTTGATACGATGAATATAATTACATTAAGCTTGCGTGATTATTTAGTTCACTTGACTTGCGTCCATGATTGATTCTATAATTATACAACATTTATGAATTGTGTTACTTTGTTCTAATCAATGTTACCCATGTCGATTGAAAATGACAAAAATAAAACCTAGGTAATAGCTTTCATGGAAATTTAGATCGAATACATTTGTGCAATACTTAATATGGTTACAAAAATACACAATCATGCATATAAAATAAACAATATTAATCACATCTCGATCAAGATATTTTCTTCTTTGGCGTCGTTTGATTGAGAATGGAAGATAATTACAACTAAACCGAAAAAAAAAAATAATTACATTAAATAAAGTCGGGTTAATAGTTAACTTGAAATGTTATGATTAACTCAATTGACCTGATTGTTAGTGTTGTTGTGTTGGTTTTTGCGATATTTTTGATTAGCCCATATAAGTAGATGAATTATTTAAATATTTTAAATACACAAGTTAATTTAGGTTGTCTTGAAACTAGAGATGACAATCAAAAAATACAACATGAACCTAACATTATAAATAGATTCCTAAGGACTGGATGATTATGGGGTGGTAGTATAACACGAAAAATCGTTAAATTTTAACTAAATTTAAAATATTTTTAAAAATTTACTTACTAAATTTTTTTTTTTTTGGTTTTTGCGAATTTAGATTAGGCCCATTGGCCCCTAACTTAGGTTGTCCTGATGGGATGACAATGGGGTAGGTTAAAACTTGCCCCACACCAAACCCGCACCGACCCGGTTAAATGGGCCCTGAGTTTAAAATACAAAACCCGCCGATGGTCCGGGGTGGGTCCCGGGTCCAGTAGGATCCGCCCCCACATTAATATTTGTTATATTCTTTAATATATATTTAGATATTTTTCATTATTTATTTTTAGATTTGAGTGTTATATTGATCATTTTATTTTACTACTATAACACCTTGTAATATTGTATTTTGAATATTTATTTTTAGTATTATTTGAGTACTATTGTAAGATCCTAATAGTAGTTGTTTTTAAAAAAAATTATAATAGTAGCTAAATAACTGTAAAATATAGTTATAATAAGTTTCATAATTATATTTTTTTTGACTTATTGACATTGGATTGCTTTTGAAATTTTGGTCATAAATAGAAAAAAATAAATTATTGCAATTAAAAAAAATATATTGACGTGTTTTGATTTTTCTCGGTAGGGCGGGTCTCGGATTTGACCAACCCCACAAAGCCATCTCTACCTGAAATCACCAACACAACAGACCGAGTTGGGATAACTCGAACAAAACAAATTTTGATATCTCAACACGACACGAGAACCTAAACACGATACGAATCGTCACCCTTAATTGACATATAAGAATCCTCCCTTATTTGTTGTAATGAACCATCATTCTCCATTTTCGGCAATATGAAAGTTCATTTGAGATATCAATTTTTATGCTTAATTATTGGTAACTAGAATTTGTAGCATGTGGATGGGGAAAAAGAAAAGGAAACAAAAGAAGAGAAAAATGGAATTTATAACGATCGAGAATCCATAGTCATTCACTCTTTTGGCAATAAAATTTGTATCTTGGGATAATTACAAAACACCCCTAAGGTTTGGGCTAAGTACAAAAAAAACCAGAGTTCTTTGAAAATTACAAAAAACCCTTAAGGTTTGATTCCGTTTTACATTTTTCCCGTAGATTTTCGACAACGTTTCGAAACCCCCCCTGACATTTACAAAAATATTACAGTTACCCCCTTAAATTTAAGACAAAAAGAAACCTGAAGGGTTTTTTGTAGTTTTGAAACATGTCTGGTTTTTTTTTTGTAATTAACACAAATCTCAGGGGTGTTTTTGTAATTATCCCTTGTATCTTCTAATATTTTTCATTTAAGAAATATATATGTATACATATATAACTCGAGATATAATATATTATGATTAAATTTCTATAAGAAGTAAAGAAAACGAGAGATACTTTAAAGAAAATATTACATTTTCCGCAAAAATGAGAATAACTTTGAGATTTTGTAAACTTTAATTTTATATTGTCCTAGAGGCTAGTATATTTTTCTTTCCTCATCAATTTCTTGAACCAAATATGACACTGAGCAACAAATAAACAATTATTTGTCCTAGTATATTTTTCTTTCCTCATCAAACAATTATTTCTTACCACCGTATATATATATATATTTTTTCATTTGAATAAAATTAGTAATTATTTTAATACTTTATAATAACGATATCATTATATCACCAGCAGTTCAACTTAATAACCAAAAATAAAAAAGTTCATCATGAAAAATAAAAAAATAAGATTTAACCAGAGAAATCATTTAACAACTCAAATCAAAAGCGATTTGGATTTTCCACTCAAAAAAAAAAAGTGATTTGGATTAGCTTAAGGATTAATTGCAAAAATGGTCCCATAACGACAGAGCTAGCAATTTTGGTCTTGTAAATATTTTAGGTAATAATCTTGATCCCATAAAATTGTCATTATGTGTAATTTTGATTCCATGAGCTATAATTTATGCAATTTTGGTTCTACAAGCTCATTTTAGCGACTTTGATTCGAACTTGGTGTTATTTTATTTTTTCATGTGTTCTTGCCATACCTTGTCCTTAAGCCAATAAACCCCAAATACATAAATTACTTACTATCGTTAAAAGTTGCAGGACTAGAATTGCAATTTTGACTAAAAGATAAAATTTTCAAAGGATCGAAATTGCCATATATCAAGAAGTCAAAGACTAAGATTGCATTAAGCTTTATGTCACGGGCTTCGCCATTTCGACCCCAAACGATGTTCGCTGACCCTTTGGTTTTGCCTGCCTCACTTCATCATCATTGTTCAAAGATCCGACCAATTTGGGTAGGGATGGCCAATTTACTTATTCACCGTCAAGCCCCAAACTTAAACGACAAGTTCCTTGTCTCCGAACTTATCTGCCTAAACATTCGTCGTAGGACATATGTACATACCCACAAAACCAATCGACTGAAAGCACATATACAATTTCACAATATAATCCATCAGTAGTCGTAACAAAAAAACACCTCTAACGTCACGGGGTGTGACACTTAGGTTAATTAAACTGTAACGCCCAACAGAAGCGACTATATTTTAATAACAATGGCGGCCATAGGTGTGTCGGTGGAGGAGTGCAAAGGTGTAACCTTTAAAGTGAAGAGACCCCATTAATTAATTAATTTCTCCGAAACAGTACTAAAATTCCACTAAAGACCAAACCCATTAAACCTCACCAAGAATCCATCGCCAAACATTTCTATATCAAAAGACTCACGAAAAGTAAAAGCCCACACACACATACAGCTCACGATTCACTCCTTTTGTGCCACGTACAACCCCTCAAAGCGGTGCATCTCTCCAATAAATCTATCCGTTGGGCCTCTGTTTGGGTCCCTTTCTGAAAAGGACAACCCCAATATTATTATTAATTGCTCTCTTTCTCCCCCTTTCGATTTCAGTCAAGCTGTTTCTTGTACCTATTTACACCATTTATATGTGTATTTTTGTGTGTGTGTTGTAATTGTGTCATTTCCAGGATATTATTATGATAAGTGATGTGTAATGTCCTGTTAAAGTAGTGTTTCAAGGCGTATTAATTGCTTGTCAGACAAGACCCATAAGGTGTTTGTGTAAATTCCCCATCGTAATTTGTTAAAAAAAGACTTCTTTTTTTATTTACACACATTGTTGTTTTTTCTGATATAGGTATAGTTGAGATGCTTTTACTGAGGCTGTTAATGAAAATGGCCCCTCTTTAATTAAAGATTCTCTCTCCTGCATGAAAGTTGCTTTAGGTGGAGTGTTCCAAGATTAAGACTCAAAGCCCATTTTATTTTATTAACAAAACTGCTGCAGTGTAATAAAGATCAAGAGCCATTATATTATTGTTGTTATTATTATGAGGCAGCCCTCTATTTCTCAAAGTAATACCCACAGAGGAGGAGCCATGGCTGCTGCTCTTGTGCTGCTCATACCCTTCCTTTTTCCTAGCCTTTTCACTCCTTTGAGCCATGCCTTACCCTCTGTTCTCTCGGTATGTTCTTGATCTCTGTGTATTTTTTCTTTTTTCTTTTTGTGATTTTCTTGTTTTCTTAGTTATGTTGATCTATGTGTAGTATGTGCATTTTCCCTTTTTTATTTGGGATTTTTGCTTTAATTTTTTTGTTGCTCTGTGTGATACCTGGGTTTTGTCTAATTTGAGGAGAAATGGTTGCACAAGTGAAAAAATTGTGAAAAAAAGAAAGAAATATCGACCTTTGATGTGTTGTGATATCTTTTGAAGGTTTAATAATGAGTTTGCCTGGGCAAAGTTTGATCTTGAGGGGTATTTTTGGGTGTTTGATATTCTTGTCTGAATTTTGTTGGTGACGTTTTTTCTTTAGTTAGGCTGTGCATTTTTTTTCTGATTATTGATATCTTTGGAGGAACAAAGAATATGGATATGCTGAAAAAATTGAAATTATTATGTTACCTGAAAAAGGAATAGTGGAAAGAATATGGATAGGCTGTATTATTGAAATTAACCTATGGTAGCTGAAAAGGGAATAATGGAAAGAGTTGAGGTTTTATTCCAAATTGCTAAAGTATGGAAATGCTGGATTTACTTGATGTGATCATAGTTGACTATTTGCTTCTGTGGATTTGCTTATAATCTGACACATGTTTGTCATTCTAGAAGAAACTGAGCATGAGTTTAACATATTTAAGAGTAATAAACTAATTAATTGGATTGGTATAATTATCAATTGCCTAACCTATTATGGAAATTTTGTCCTAGGCATTAGAATTTTGATGTGGGAAAAGATCAATCATCTGGAAATGAGCAGATCCGTGGTGCTAGATGATCACTTTGCTTGTTAAAAAAAAAAATTAGAGTTAGGAAATAAATGGTAAAAGAAACAGTAAGTATATTACTAATCAAATTCAGAATTAGCAGCACTAGGTAAACTACAAGTTTTCTGGATTAGTGCACTCCTATGCTTTGTTTCACCAACTAAAACGGGCTTCTTATTTGTTAACCTTTTTCCCTTGGACAAACTCATTTTTCGCCACTCATGGACTTCCCAGCCTGATTGGGTTTAGTGCAGGAGTTTGGGCTGCTCTTTCCTTAACCTTTTAAGATATGCTTCAAAAATGCTTTCTTTTTAGTGAATTACTTTGGGCTTAGAAATTTTGGGTCGTCTATTTGGCACAATGAATTTTTATAATGAGACTATGCTTTATAAAATCAGAGTGGCGCAGCGGAAGTGTGATAATTATTGGGTTATTAATAAAATGGTTTCACCTTACTTTTGAGAAAACGTGTCTTATTCATGCTCTTTTAGATAACCTTTCTTAAAATTAAGTTACTAGTCTATTTTGATTCAACTGGGGCGTTAAAATTTCACCAACTAAGGCTACTTTTTTTGTTAGAAGATGATTTGGACAAACTGTTTTTTTCTTAGCCTGATTTTTTAGTGCAAATGGAATGCTCCTAAATAAAATCTTGGTTATCTTTTGTAGTGCCCTGAAAGCTAAACTGTTTTTTTGTAAGAAAATTTCAATAATCTATTTTTTGCATATTTTTCATAATGAATGGTTCAGTGATTCTTCGTGTAACTGATGCTTAATTTTATCTATTGCCTCTTTTTATGTTTAGCCTGAGAGACAACGTGCTGACCTGTGGATGCCTTTGGCCCCTCAACGATTGAAACATTGTGACCGATCTGACCGTATCTCCTGTAAGTTCTAAGAATTTTTGCTGGTTTCTATTTGCTTAATTTCCTTTTCAGGACAATCATGAGAAAAGTCGGTTAAAAAAATAGTAATTTTTTTAAAATCTTTTAGCTTACTGTCTAAAGTAACGAGGTTTCGTTTCTTGAACAAGTAAGCTATACAGATTCGCATGTTTCTTTTTTCCTTCAATGATTGGATTTTCTTGTGACGCAGCATTGCCAGAGAAATCTCAGGGATATATTCAGGTGTTCCTTGATGGAGGACTAAATCAGCAAAGAATGGGAGTAAGTATTTGAAGTTATTATCCGATAATATAGGCATAGCTACAATTTTTTTCTTAACTAGTTAATATGTCTTCACCAACTGACATGTATACTATTTTTTTTTTTTTTGTAAAGATTTGTGATGCAGTTGCTGTTGCTAAGATTTTGAATGCAACTCTCATAATTCCGCATCTTGAAGTAAATCCTGTCTGGCAAGATTCAAGGTCCTCTTTCATGAGTTCATATCCTTTATCATAATTTGTTCGGATAATTACAAAAAAATCCCTGAGGTTTGGGCTAATTACAAAAAAGACGATTTTGAAAATTACAAAAAACCCCTTGAGGTTTGGTTATGTCTTAAATTTATGGGGTAACTGTAATTTTTCAATAAATGTCAAGGGGGTTTTTGAAATGTTTTTTTGCTTATGAAGGGGAAAATGTAAGACGGAATCAACCGTCAAGGGGTTCTTAGGGGTGTTTTTGTAATTATTCCTAATTTGTTAATATAAGAAAATATATTCTGTTCTATGCGGAGCTGTAAGTAAATGAGATTATACCCATGCGCTCTCTCTCTCGTGCAGCACATTCATGGATATATTTGATGTGGATCACTTCATTAATGTATTGAAAGATGACATATCTATTGTTAAAGAGTTGCCGGATGAATATTTTTGGAGCACACGGGAGTATTATGCTACAGCCATTCGAGCTACCAGGGTAAAAACAGCACCTGTTCATGCTTCAGCACACTGGTATCTAGAGAATGTTTTGCCTGTCCTGCAGAGGTGAGTGAATAAGAGATAATCATATGTGGATTTGTAAGATTGATTGATCTCATAATTTTAGCATAATTATCTTGGCTGCATCTTCTAATATTCAAACTATGGTTTACTTTGCGCAATCTTTAAGTATGTCACGAGTTGTATATTTCTGAGTTAGTTTCTGTAATCATGATTTGATTTATGATAATATGTATCATTTAGCTCAACTCGGCTTGTTCCGAACCGAGGGTGTTTGGCTGAGCTTATTAGCTCTTTAAAACATCTTATAAGATGTTTGAGAGCATATAAGCTCTCTAAAAGTGTTTGTAAAATCTTTTAAAAAATACCTTATAAGCTCCCAAATAAAACTCTAGAAGCTTATAAGATGTTTTCAAAAATAATATCTTATTTTAACAATCTCCTTTGGTTTTGACCATTTTAATTACAAAACTGCCATTGCTAGCATCTTATAAGCCCCACCATCTTATTAACACTTCAACAATTTATTTTCAAAATGAGACCTAACATCTAAGAAGCTCTAAAACTATCTTATAAGATTTAGGAGCTTATAAGATCTTTTGAAAAATAAGCTTAGCGAATTTAAACGTCTATCTATCCCTGAAGGCACCATGGAGTCTATTGCGTTATTGTTTCACCAGTACGAAAATAGGAAAACTCAAAAGTGTGATATATTGTCACGTTTTCCTGCTGTCCAAAATGGAAGCATCTTTCCTTCAAGTCATGTGCTTCAAATTTAATTACCGGTATAATTGTAGTATCTTTGGATTGTGCAGTTATGGAATTGCTGCAATTGCACCATTCTCTCACCGTCTGGCATTTGACAATATGCCTGAGGACATCCAACGACTACGATGTAAAGTCAACTTTCAAGCTTTATCTTTTGTTCCTCACATCAGATCTCTTGGGGATGCTCTTGTTAGTCGTCTCAGATCTTCTCCTAGCACTAGCGAAGTGGACAGAACTAACTACATAAGAAAAGTTGGTGATTCTAAAGACAAACAAGGGACTGGAAAGTTTGTCGTCCTTCATCTTCGTTTTGACAAGGTGTGCTCTTTTGTAGCATTTTTTTAACACTGCAAATTAAAGAGGTTTTATGAAGGATATTACATTCTAACCAATTTTTGCGATTGTTTTAATACATAATTTCTCTACTTTTACTGTAAACACAAGAAAATTATATGCATTTATCCCGAAAAACTAAGTAAAGATTAATATATAGAGGACATAATACACAAATCATTATTAAACTTCGCTTATGGTTGCAAACATTTCTTTGAACTTACAAATATTAACATTTGATTCCTTAAAATTAATGTCTAAATCTGGATGTTTTTTATAAATATGGCTGCCCACTCAGCTTTTGACTTTGGTGGTGGTAAGGCTGAAAATTGGCCCTTAGACAAAAATAAAACCTCAGGTTATTTTTGGCAGGGAAGGGTTTAAATTCTCAAACCTTAAGAGGAGTTAACCCTTAGTATAGTGGATAGAATACATTGAAATCCTGAAGAAATTGGATTGCTGCCCACAAACATTTCTTTGGGACTTGACAAATACATTTGGTGTTCACTTAGACTCACCTTGTAAATCTGGTTGTTTTGACACAAGGTCAGAATGAAAAGGACTTTTTGCTTCATTTCTGAAATCATAATTTAAAAAAGGGTTTTAAATTCTCAAAACCCCGAGGTTTGGGCTAATTATAAAAAAACTAGAGATGTTTTAAAATTTAAAAAAAAAAACCTATTAGGTTTGATTCTTAAATTGAAGGAGATAATTGTAATATTTCTATAACAGTGGGGTTATTAAATGTTTTTTGCTTATGAAGGGAGGAGGGTTGTGAAATGTTTTTTGCTTATGAAGGGGGAATATGTAAGACAAAATCAAACCTCAAGGGTTTTTGCAATTTTCAAAAACCTCTGGATTTTTTGTAATTAGCTCTAACCTCAGAATATTTTTTACTAATTATCCCTTAAAAAAAAACTACCTAAGGTTTAGCCTAATTGCAGAAAACTAGATTATCTTTCAAAATTACAAATAGCCCCTTAAGGTATTACAAACACCCGCGTTTAAAACAAATATCAAGGGTGTAATTGTAATTTTGAAAGATAGTTGGGTTCTTTTTTGTAATTAACCTGTTTTGATCCCACTAACTGGTAGCTGAATGTTGGGTTTTGCATTTTTTTGAGTTTGCCATTGTAATGTTGTTCGATTTTAGGTGTATGGTGGGGAAGCTAGGATCTCGACGTTGCGAAGTTTGTTTCCTCTTATGGAAGACAAAAAGAGCCTGGCCTCTTCGGAAGAACGAGCTGAAATTAAAGGGAAGGCTTCCTTATTAGCTGCAGTTGATTACTATGTCAGCATGCACAGTGATATCTTCATTTCTGCTTCGCCTGGAAATATGCACAACGCTGTGGTAAGCTCGTAAACCTTCTTTTTCTGCTAGTGAAATATTTAAGATAGGTTCGAAGCAAATATTTTATTGTATGAGTCATAAATTTGGTTCAATAATTACAGTTAAAATTGCTATTATTACTTCAAAGTAGTCTACTGTTCTTACATGTTGAATTTTCAGAATTTCTTTTGGGTAAATTACAAAAACTACCCCTGAGGCTTAGCCTAATTACAATTTAACATCAGCTATATCTCAAAATTATAAAATCCCATTTAAGGTATTACAAACTCCCGCTTGAGGTTCGTATTTGTTATAAACAAATACACACCCCTCTTGAGGGTGCAATTTGTCCCTCTTGAGGGTGCAATTTGTGAAATACAAACAAATGTCAGTGGGTTATTTGTAATTTTGAAAGATATCTATTTTTTTTTTCCTTTTGAACTACAGTGAACCTCAATGGTATTATTTGTATGGAAATCGAAACCCCCCTGCGGTTTGGGCTATTTACAAAAAACCAGAGATTTTTGAAAATTACAAAAAAAAAACCTTACTTGTTGAAGGGGTAACTTATGTAATACTCATAAAAGGTAGGGAGGGTTTGAAATATTTTGCTCATGAAGGGGAAAAATGTAAATGTAAGATGGAATTAAACCTCAAGGGTTTTTTTTGTAATTTTCAAAACCTCTGGAGTTTTTTTATAATTAGCACGAACCTCATGATTATTTTTGTTTGTAATTATCCTATTTGTAATTAACCTTTTCTTTTAATGCTTGAGTTCCAGCAAGTTTGTAATCTCATTTACATTTCAAATTCCAGGTGGGCCATCGAACGTATGAAAACAAGAAGACGATACGGCCTAACATGGCCTTGCTAGGCCAGCTTTTCTTGAACAAGACCCTAATTTGGCCGGAGTTCCAAAATGCCGTTGTTGAAGGGCACAAGAGCAGACAAGGACAGCTCAGACTACGTAAACCCGAACAGTCCATATATACATATCCTGCACCTGATTGCATGTGCAATGCTTGAGGTAACTTGTTAGGTCTATATATAGATCATAGTATCGATCTCCTACAAAAATCGCACCTGCAGCAGCTACCGTATATCGCTTGTACTATTCGAAATAAATTATGACCCCCTTTGATGTTTAGTTATATAGAGTCTCATGAACCAGACATACTAAGGATTTTATCAGGGGTTGGAGATCATTGTATTTATTATGGGATTGTAAATCATTTACCTTGGTTTGGAATACAGAGTCTTGATTTGCAATTAGGAGAATATTGGTGTAATATGCTATACTCAATCGTCTCATTATTTTGTTTATCCCAGCTTGTTTTTTTGTGATTATAAGAGTATTCGTTATATTTTTCAGATGTTATATCTTCTTTTTTTTAAGAGCACTTTATGCTCCCCACTGTCCTTAAGGGATCAACTTGATACTTGTAATTTTGATGGCTTTATAAAGAATATGATGTATTTTACCATCTAGAAGCAAAGTAACCCCACAAGCACAATTGGGGATTGAGGTGCATTTTATCATCTAGAAGCAAACATGGTTGCATCGACACAAAAGCAACCTAACATTGTACAAAAACCTTTTGGCAAAAGCTTGTGTAAGACGATCGCACGATGCATACTTTAAGTACAAAAATTGATACTTTTGATGTAAAAAATGATACGTGGTCTGAATACACTAAAATTAAGTGTATTCAAACAAAGTATCACTTTCACACAAAGTATCACATTTTATAATAAAGTATCCTTTTTTACCCTAAAAGTACAATCTGTTGCACTGTGCAACCATCTTACAAGATATCTACTCAAACCTTTTTCACTGACATATATTATGATTCCTTTCAACACATTTATTTATTTTGATGAAAAGCCCACAGCCACACCCGAAGGGTATCTTTTGAGTGCACTGGGTAAACCTTCGGGTTTTGACACAATAGCTTACCAGCAGATTCGATAAGTGGTGCAGAGTGAAGATTCAAACTTGAGACCTTTGGGCCTCAAGAACCCATCATACACCACTAGGCCACTCCATCAGGTGCAACAAACGACACTTTTAACTAAAAACAATGTTGAATCCGTGTAGGAATGACTATTTACAACATCAATTGCACCCTAACTACTCATGCTTTCGCCAATTACAATTTCGTATTTGCATCAGGGCAAGAGCCCAGAATCCACTAGTCTAACTAATCACCAGATGGAAAACCAGAAGCCCAAGAACTCACTACTCTTGCTGATCTAACTGATCACCAGCCGGAGAACTAGGGCTGTTCGATCGTTTGATATCACTTTTTCCCTTCTCGGCCACTTTAGAACCATTTCCACTACGCGATGCAGCCAATTCTTTTGAGTCTTCTTGGTTTGATGGGGTCACCATGTCTTCTTCCTCAATGGGTAGCATTCTCTTCGAGCCCTCTAAAGCAACGCCAAGAACTATATTCTCGTCCAAAGAAGGTTTGGTCACAGGCGCCTGTGATCTTAAATCTTGTGTTTGCTGTGAAGTAGAAGAAGTGCCCGATTTTGTTTTACTATTATCGATCTTGGGCTCAGGTGGAGATTTTGCTTTGTCATCCGATGTAATAATCTCTTTCGTATTAGAGTCAGTAACCTCTTTTTCTCCAAATTTAGCATCAGTGATCGGAGTTGTTTCACTGTTAGCATCTACACGCGCTGATCGAGCTTGAGTTTTAGTCTTATCTTCCCCATTGATCTTATAGGGAGGCTCAATTAATAGGAACGGCCGGGTTGATGCAGCTTCCCCGTTAAATACAGTATCCGAAAATGGTATACCATCCAAGTCTGCATTGGTATGCATTTTTTGAACTGTACGGATGGGAGTGGCTAACCGAGCACGATGGTGTGTAATGACTCTGAGAAGGTCGTGAAGAATAGCTTCCTGTTTTCATCAACCAAAAAATGACGAAGCGGATCAGTTAGAGCTTTAAATATAAAGAATGGATAATTACAAAAGACCCCTGGAGGTTTGGGCTAATAAAAAAACCCAGAGATATTTCAAAATTATAAAATGTCTCCCAAGTCCCAGGTTTGATTATGTCTTAAATTTAAGGGGGTAACTGTAATATTTCTAGAAATATTAGAGGGTTTTTTGAAATGTATTTTGCTTATGAAGATGGAAAATGTAAGATGGAATTAAACCGCAAGGTTTTTTTTTGTAATTTTCAAAAACCTCTAGGGTTTTTTTCGGAATTAGCCCGAACCTCATGTTTTTTTTTTTTTTTTGTGGTAATTATCCCTATAAATAATTCAAACAAAAATATAACGGCTGTTGAGAAAATCTATTACGACTTCATGCAATCACAGGGAGGATTGGGGGGACAGGTGAAAAAAAAAAACAGATCTTGAAAACCGCAATACTGCTTCAACCTTTGACAACAAATTTGCTTTGCTTATAGACACAACTACAGTTACAGAACACACACAAGTTATCCTTGTGAAATGAATTAGGTGAATGGAGTTATGCCACAGAATATATAAATTTATTGATCACAGAATCTTAACATATCCAAATGATCAGTTATGCTTGCGGACATCATCAATATCTTGATCATACAGATAATATCTTAATTTAACCTAGTGGTATTATTTGCATGACTGGAGTTGGGCTTGCAGAATGCACCAATATACTGATCATGCCGACCATATCTTTATGCAGATGGAGTAAAATAGCAAAGAAAAGTACCCTCACCTTAACGCACAAATATTCTTCAAAATGCGAGGTCTTCACGAAGCAGGACACCAATATCTGTTTTTTAAAGCTAATGAGATCACAGCATTTTGAGGTAAATTGAGTATCACAAAATAATATATTCAGGTGATTGTAAAATATTGTTTGCTATAAACATATTGCAAAATTAACACAATGCAGAAAATTTCTCTAGAAGTATATTTCAGAAAATTACATAGCTCTTCTCAGATAAATAGGAATTACGAAAAACTGATCCTACTGCACAGAAAATCTAAAAATTTAATGCCCTGTATGCTTAAGATTTATGTTACCACTTAAACCAGTATACTTCTATAGCTGATAAGAACATGGAGTTTCCCTTCTTCTTTTTTTTTTTTTCTTTTTCTGGTCACAGAAGCTATATTAAATAACTTTTTTTGCTTAACTTATTAAATAACTTTTTTTGCTTAACTTATTAAATAACTTTTTTTGCTTAACTTCCATTAAAGGAAACGCTCTTTTTGGTAGTAATATTATTAGAAAAATGAAGATTAATTTGATAAATAATTCTACAACAGAGATGAAGTCCCTCAAAGTAAGTGACAGCATGAGCATATTCAAAAATCAAAACTGACCAAGAGGGCTTGATTTTCAGGATTGATGTTATCCAAGAACACTCTTCTATGCAATTTCTGTTGTTCCACTTGAGGATTTTTTGCCAGAACCTTGCGCATATCGGCTACAATGTTCTGCAGAAGGGCATGGGACAATTAGAGTATAATCAAATGCAAGAGAACTGACTCTATCTTTGAGGCAGAATTTATTGAACATAAATGAAGAAAATAGTAATGATCCTCACATTAACTTTGCCGACATCCAAATGACTGATGGCCAGGTGGGTTTTTATACGCCAGTGAGTTTTTTGACTGAGGTTTCTTACAACATTCACAGTAAACTTGTGGTTTGGAATGTGGACAGCTTCACGGTCATCACCTCTAATTATAGTTGGCGACCACCATCCCACATGCTGCAATTTGAAATTGCAAAAAAAACAATGATCATAACGCACTTATGGATGACGGATTAAGAATAAGTAGAAGCTAAGCATGGCTAGCCGACCCCACATAGTGGGCTTAAGGCTTAGTTTGTTGTTGTTGTTGTAGAAGCTAAGCACAGCACAAATTCAGTAAACAGTAGGTAGATCAGATGTAAATGCTAATGCCTACTCGTAATAATTCGACATAATTCAGTAACATTAGTTAGGCAAATCATTTCAGAATTATCTTATGTATCCGCTACTTTTGTCTACCAAATCAATTACTTGATGTTGAAAAGAGACCTAATACAAACCTCAACCGTGCCGGAAACTTCATAGCTGCCAATCTTAGTTTGAATCCATTCATTCAAGACAAATGGCCGGGTTGCATGGATAATTACACTTGAAAGGAAGTTCGTCAAAATCTGAAAATAACAATGAACTATACTTTTGAGAGGCGTCCAAAACCAAATAAACTATGGCAAATATTTTTTGCTCAATACAGGGAGATAGAGGGGAAAAAGGAAAAAAACTGAAAAACTCTAGCATAAATTTGAAACTTATTTACACCTCACGTCCAGCAAGAGTCAACAAGACTGTCCCAAACCCTCCTGCTGTGATCCATTTTTGGGTTGAAAAACCTAACAATTCCATGAACAATGACACAGATGCAACCCATACAGCTGTGTATACAGCTCTGCCAGCAAACTGGAAGCCCATCTGCGAAGAAGCACAGAAAGATCGTATAGAAAGAAATTTGCAATTGGAAGTAATGTCTCGAGTGAGAAACAATATGTTATTTCAAAAGTCAGTAAGGAAAGCAATTCAGTATCATGCTCCTACAAGTACACGATTACCATGATCTCCCTTTCCTCCCCTTTTGGACTGTTTACATGAATCTATTTGAAGTAACAGACAAGGCTATTATGGTTCCGCAATGATTCTACTCGAAGTAATTGTGTGCATTATTAGGTTGAATAGTTTTGCTATTAGTCAAAGATATTAAGATACTAGAAGGGCATCCAGATCTAAGATGTAAAATCTGTACTAGAAATCCTGTAGCTTGAAACAAAGAAACGGAACATACATTTCTAGTTTCCGTTGTGTCATTTGTCTCCATGAAGAACTTTTGCGATTGTTGAATTACACTGCATAAAGTAATCCGAACAAGGCTTAGTCCTTCCTGAAGTAATTGTATCATGAAAAAAATATGAATAAAGTGGAAAATATTTTAGAGATGAAAATATGATGACACATCAAATCACAAGAAAGAAAGCTGCGTCATATGAAAGATCAGTAAAAATGAGAAAAGAAAATGTGATAAAGGAACGGAGCCTCATTCATGAACATACATGCAGCTGCTCATGATTCACTACCTTTCTCACCATTCAGGTAAGTTTTGTAGGTAGCTCAGTCAGGTAACCTTTTCCAAAAATGGGGAATAGCCGTATAAAGGACATAACATAAGCTTGAAAATGTAGAAGCCACATAAAGAATGCAAAATTTGGTCATGTTCCATGATGTACATGTTGATTTTACAGTAATGGGATATGACAATCAACTATCTCAACTCAGACACTGCAAGTGGAAAAACAAATGATGGTTTTGGAATTTCATCTCATTTCTCCTTCGAATGAATCCGGCGTAAAACTTTATTTGTTTTTGTGTTAATTTGTTAACTAATTTTAGACAATTAATTTGTTGAACAATAGTAAGGTCTATAAATGAAAAAGAAGCAAAATAATCTTGAAATTTAATTCTAAATGATCAATATCCTATATCATTTTTTTTTTGCATTTCAATTCAATTACAATCTGTGCCTGCGTGTGCACTTGCAACTACATTAACTGCTTGAGAGTAAGCATGGACCTAGATTTTCCAGTAGTCAATCAGCAAGACACTCAAAGAGTTACATGAATGAATTTATTTATGAAGCTAGTCATGTATTTGTTGAACAATATAAGGTCCCTGACAATGACGATGAACTATTTGTGCTAGATCCAGGTGCCTATGACCCTAACAACAATGACATGAAAACAGTATCTCACACTAATCTCAAACTCATAGCAACAAGGAAGCACAGCAGTTACAGAATGCAAAGGAAAAATTTAAGCCTTAAATTGTATTAAAGAACAGATAATGATAATGATTAATGACCTTGACAAACAATGTGCAAAGGCCAGAACTGTTGACAATGATCTGACGAAATTTAGGAGCCGCTGTTTAACAATTTGACTAGCTTCTGAGGGAAGAATCACTGGATCCAAAGCTCTGTAAGATATTCACTTTCATTCAGTATGTCACCGAATCAGATTTTCTATTGTTCTCTCAATCAGAGAACAACTAACCTGCAGATGAAGATTGCTCCTGCCCACAGCAGTAAAGGTTGAATATAAGATGTTATAACATGATATGTGCTGCTCTTTGTCCAATTGTCGTCACTCTTCTGCAATATGTAAGTGGCAAAAAAACTCAACTCAATTTCAATTTAACTTCTTTGTATATTAATGGAAAACATAAATAAATGAAAAAGAAAAGAGTTTCAGGAACAGAAGAATGGAGAAAACCAAATTGTTAAAGCACTTACACTCAGAAATATGTTTCTGCTTTGTCGCACAAGTGGCGCAAGTCCCCATATTGCGAAAATGACAATACCCGCGGCTGAAGCTAATTTGATCACAAGCGGACTTCCTTGCAAACGATTAATTGACCTGGAAAAACCCAAAAATAACCAAAGACCAAATTCAGACAGCTGAATATAATACGTATCATATTTATATATCAAGTATAGATTATATATCACAATTACACTTGTTATAATCTTTTATAATTATCACGTAATAGATGTACAGTAAAGTTTAGCATACATAGTCAAAAGCCAAAAGATCGTCTTCATTTGCTAAAGCCTATAACTCATCCTTCCTTAAAAAGTTTAATACCTCTTCCAGGAATTGGCATGTACATCAGTTATCGTATAAAACTACTCTAGCAGCTGTCTTTAATTTCGTTCTTCTTTTATCATGCATCATTCTGAACAGCACAACCGTTTAGTGCATATTCTGAATGCAAAAATGGAATTCGGAGCAATAAACAATACTTCTAATAGTGATGAACATAGTATACTCAAGAAGGTCTGTTTTCTTACGGGTACTTGGCTCACAACCCTATTTGGTTTAGATTATTCGACTATAACACACTAACTAAATACATTGATTTTGAGGTGCACTACATGGAAAAATCAACAGTTCTAAACTGATGAACATCTCACTGTAATCAATTCAGAAAGCCCAATATTTTTTCTGATTAAAATAAATAAATAAATAAATATAAAGCAAGCAGGTCTCAGAAGGCAGAAAGTAATTAGTAATTACCCTGTTAAAGTTAAGGTGGCATTCTTTATACATGTAATGTCCAAAGAGGGGCCTGTATTTACAATACAGTTGCATTTAAACTGATGATTTCTGGAGGGGATGGTGCACACTCGTCTATGTATCCTCTTCGAAAGATTTGTACTCCAAGAATACTGCAACTGCAAAAAATGTAATACACAAAACAATGGCAAGCTTTACTTAGAAACAAGGTCCACCATCCCACAATTAGAAGAGTGAAAGGAAAAATGTGAAGAGAAATAAAACAAATCAAATCTACAATTATTTTCTGACAACAACCGTGCAGATTGTGAAAAAATATGAAATATCTTGAAACCCTTAGCATGAAGTGCGGGAAAAACCAGGAATTTCAAATACCAGAATTGTTTTTAATTGAAGCAAAAGTGAAAAAAAAAATGTAAAGACAAATAAGACTATACATCTATAAATTGAATTCCAATCATCGAGATGATAATCACTCAATCGAAACCAATAACACTGAAACACACAAATCAATTTCCCTTTCGTGAAGGATTAGCAGAAAAGTTGAATTCACTGAACAAGGAAACAGTACCAGCGAAAATGATGAGAGATTACTGTCCAGTGATCGTAATTTCCCTCTTGTTCTCGAACCCTGCAGCTTGAAATGTGATACGATTTAGAAAAAAAATGGTAGGAAACAAGAATTACTTCGAGAATTTGAAGGAAAAAATGCGCACTCTAAATCGTTTGTTGCGCCGGTGGTTACTGCAAATTCCAAGCTCAAAAGACAGCTGCAAAGAACCAGAGACCGCCATCATTGGATGAAAACCAAGAATATCTCTATCAAGATATATAATGTATTATATGTTAAAGGCGGTAAAATATAAATAAAAAGGAAGTTAAATTGAACTTATGGTCTACGGAAACAAAATAAAATTCTACTAAGGTAAGACCAAGTTTTAAATTATTAATCTCCAAATATGAGAATATATGGTTCAAACACAGACTATATAAGTAATTTTATTTTTAAGTAAAAGTGCACCAAGAGTATGAGTTATTTGGCTGAAATTATAAATAAATTAAAGAATTTTATGATTTTTTAATTTATAAGAATTGTATATTGTTCAGAAAATTCTAGAAAGAGTTCATAAGTTTTTAAAATAAAATAATAGTATCTATTAAATGGAAATTACTATATTAACCTCGCTTATGTTGGAATTTCCATCTTGACCTCGCCTCGCTGGAAATTACCAAGATGCTCCAAGATTCCGAGGGAGGGTCCGCCGCGCAACTCCCCACCATCGATGGAACACCACGTGTACGATGATCCGCATTTCACCAGTGAATAGTACTATAAATACGACACGAAAATCAAGACAAGAGGTAACTTGACATTATTCTCAATTACCTTATTATGACTTAACTCGATTTTAGTTTTTAAGTCCTCAATTACCTTATTCTGTTACTTTTCTGACTTAAAAAGTTTCACCTCACTCTTTTTGGGGCCCTGGTCAGTCACCTTCGAACAAATACTCACATCGCTTCTAACATGTGTTTTGTTTTATTTCCTAAATCATTACAAGTTATTTTTTGGAAGAAAAAAAAATTCAGAGGAGTCCATATAAATTTAACATACCAACGAACAAGCTTTTCTAATTTAATCATATGAATATAATTTTGCCGTTATTTATATCATACATGTGTAATTATTTTATACAAATTTTATAAATCATTGTATAAATTTGCATGTAATTTTGGAAGAAAAAAAAGCTAGGTAGTTGTAAAGAATAACAACATAAACCTAATAAGTGAGTGAAAATAAGTTAATGCAAATAAAAGTCTTCAAATAGAAATTAAAAAAAACTATAGAATATAATTTTTACATCTAAAATGGTATTTACATCATACATGTGTAATTATTTTATACAAATAATAAAAACTTGTTTATATATAAGTAAGATGTACTAAATTTTAGCTAAATTAATGTCTTAAATCAATGATAATTAATTTCATTTTTTTTTCCTTGCTAGGTATTACTCTGTTTTAAAAATCGAATAACATCATAAACCTAATAATATTCGGGATTTGAGGATCGAAAGTAATTAATGATTTGAATAAAAAAATTCAAATAAATTGAAAATCATCTATTACTTATTTTTAAAAATAAATCAACAATAAATGTCTAACAATTTGTAGACTAAATTACTCTTGGCTAGAAATCAATGAGTCGAAATTTATATTTCGAATTTTTGTTCCTTGGGTTTCTCATAATGGTATTACTGAAAACTCAAATTTAATGAATCCGATCCTCCTGGTAAAGAAATAATTATGTTCGACCCCATCTAAATATAACGATCTCTCCCGATATTTGGGATTTGGGGATCGATTCACATTATCCATCCCCTCCCATGATTTGTAACTCAAAAAAAATTCGAATTTAATAAATTGGAATTTTTTCTTACAATTTTAGATTATTGTTTAAAAATAAATTCTAACCTAAAAAAGAAAAATGAGTAAATGACTTTTGCGTACGCGGCGGATATGGACAGAGGCTGCTTTATTATCCACCACGTGGTACAACAATGACTTCAGTGGGTACCACCACATTGGAATTTATGGTGCTTCTTTTCCATGTACGTTGCGAAATTACAATATGAAAATGGCCTAACTTTTGGACCACTTGCTAGATGCTAACAATCAAATGACCAGATTAGATGATCAAACAAATAATATATTTTTAATGAAAAAAATACTTTGTAATGAAAATAATATTAGGAAAGTGAATGATTTATGATTTTAATCCATAACCTAATTAATGGAATTTTATTAAATTCTTTAAGTCTAAATAAATAGTGTATCTTTTTTTCTTTCTTATTATCATGCATATAACTTGATGGCATCGGAATGTACATTAGAATGTCAATTTTTTTTTATAACGGGAACCCACAACAACTACACGGGTAAAACCATAAATCAAAAATTAAGTTTATATTTTCTCGATTTTTCTGTTTGGTTTTTGGTTAACCAAATTATAAGAAAAGTTTTGATAAAAAATGTAAGACAAAATTAAACTACTTCTTTATATTTAATTTTTTTTAGTTTGGGGAGCAAAAAATAGAAAAATCGTGTACATAAATTAAGCATAAATTTTATATAATACATATATGTAAACGTATAATTTGGCTCTTGTTCCATTCAATTAATCGAAATAAATATTGAAACTGAACCGAAAATAATAATTTCGAAAAATGAGAAACCAAAATAGCAAATTGCAATTTTGGTTTTGATTTGGTTTGCCCGATTAAACAAAGTATGTGTAAAATTCAACCTACTTGAACTTTTGTTTGTAATATTTAAATTGATAAAGCTTGTTACTTTGTTTACTTAAAAATGATTATGGGTGGCCTAGAATTATTACCTTAAAACAAGAGTTTTAAAGGAGGTTAGAAAAGAAGAGCAGATGGGATTATATGTACGAATAGTTTTGGCCTTGTCATCTTCGATCTGGAAATAAACTAAGTTCTCTGGTCCTCCCCTCAACTTCTAAAATCAAAAAATAAAAATATGAACCATGTGCTGTAAAAAATATAAATTTGACAAAAATTAAATAATAAAAAGCAATATGTTAATTTTTTTTTACTAATATTTTGATGAGAATGTATTAAGCAATATCTTCACATGAAAATGTGTCTTTGAGCAATATGGATGTGGTAATTCTGTTTGCATAGGAACCACTAATAAGGAGCAACCCTCGTGGGGTGATCTAGTGATGAAATATGATTATGGGTGGCCTAGAATTATTACCTTAAAACAAGAGTTTTAAAGGAGGTTAGAAAAGAAGAGCAGATGGGATTATATGTACGAATAGTTTTGGCCTTGTCATCTTCGATCTGGACTAAGTTCTCTGGTCCTCCCCTCAACTTCTAAGTTCAAACCGACCAATATGAACCATGTGCTGTAATGTATATACAATTTGACAAAAAGGCTACTAATAAAAAGCAATATGTTAGATTTTTTGTATTAATATTTTGATGAGAATGTTTTAAGTAGTATCTTCACATGAAAATGTGTCCAATATTTTTTTATGTTTGCATAGGAACCACTAATAAGGAGCAACCCTCATTTGATTAGTGATGACTAAATAGGTTTGTTTCTTTTCGAACTGCTTAAAATAAAGTCCACTCCAGCCCAATTCAACGATCATGCAAATTTTTGGTTGGCATGGTTTCCAAGGCTACTGTGTTTAGAGTTGGCAATGGACCAAGACCGGAAGAAGAAAAAAAAAAAAATGGTTAACTATGTCAAAGTCAAAGTTTTACTTAGTGTACGCTTGAAAATGGTAGTGGTTGTGAGTTTCTCGTTACAATATTCATCAATCAGAATCTCCAAACAAAGTGCATCTACACGTTTACAAATAAAAATTGTGTTTTTCATGACATGATAAGTTGCGTGGAATTAGTTGTGGTAAATGCTACAATGGTGTCGCATGGATAATTTTATGCTTTAGGGTTTGGCCCATTGGACTGGACCCGTTTACTCAATTGGACTTGGAAAATTATATGCATTTGGGCTTAGATACTTAGACAACTATTGAACCTCTCGACTTGTTTCCCAATATATATATAAAAAAAAAAAATGTTTTGTTAAAATGAAGTGTATCAGAGCATTATCCTGCAACTAATGTAAAAGAATATGCTAAATTAATGGAGGAGCATAAATTATATTCCCAAGCAGAAAAATTCAATCATATTCAATATATAAAAAAAAAAGTTTGCAAAAACTAAAATGAATAAATCAGTAAAAAATATTAAGAAAACGAATTGTTAAAAGCTCTCAAATTGACCATTCATTCATGAATACCTTCAACTTTCTTCATCAATGGAGATGATGACAAAATGTTCATATTATTCTCCTTCACAGGATCCTCCTCTTCATCATCACCGTCAAATCCATGCCGATCGCCGGAAGTATCGACTGCGCCGACAATCTTCCCCAAACTTTCCATCAACATCGCATCTTCCATCGCCAACCGATCCATTTTTTCAGATATCAATGCCGATCGCATTCGCCAAATTCGCGTTTTCCGATGATAATTTCATGTTTTTCTCGGTTAGATTCTCGATTGTTTTTTCGGTATTGCGCAGATCGTTTTCGAGTTCTTCGATCGCGATATTTTTCGAGTTCTTCCCCAAACTCTCCATCAGCTTCGCATCTTCCATCGCCAACAGATCCATTTTTTCAGATATCAAACCGATCGTGTTCGTCAAATTCTCGTTTTCCGATGATAATTTCATGTTTTTCTCGGTTAAATTCTCGATTGTTTTTTCCGAATCGCGCAGATCGTTTTCGAGTTCTTCGATCGCGATATTTTTCTCTTGAATTTCCATCTCCTTCAAGGTTTCATCTGACCTAATATTTTCCCACGATTCGCGCAAAATGTTTCGCTCTCTCTGCATTCTCGACAGTTTGGAAGAAAACGACGTCGTCGAGCTCTCGAACTCCTTCTCCAACGAGGCAACGAGCTGCTGCAGATCGGATATCCTCTGGTCTTTCTCTTCTACAAGCTGGGAAAAATTCTCAGTCTCGAAGCTATTTTGCTCATTTTCGACATCGGAGAGCTGCTGCTGAAGATCGCCGATTCGTTTATCTTTCTCTTCGAGTTGATGGGTAAGGGTTTCTTTCTCCTGCTTCAAACTCAGCTCGACCTCCATTTGAGCGAAAAGAGAAGATTCAACTTCTTTGCGCAATTGAAGGTTTCGTTTTAGGTTTAATTCCATCTGTTCGGCGATCGATTTCCATATCTGCAATTCGAATTCGATTTCATTCGCTTCGCATGATTTCTCGTAAAGCTCTTCGTTCGCTCTGTCGAGAGCATCACGTAGTTGTACCACGTGCTCCTCCGATTGTACTTTATATGTTTTTGATTCCTCGAGCATGTCTTTGAGCTTTTCTACATCTTTTTGCAGAGGAAATTGCAATTCTTCGAGCGTTTTCACTTTTTCAGACAAAATCACCACTTTCTCTCGTTCCTCATCGAGATCTTTTTGAACTTTGTCAAAATCAGCCTTGTTTTCCTTCAATTGTTCAACTAGTTTATGAACATTCATGCTAGAATCATCGTTATCAGAAGCGATCCTGCGTTGAGCTTCTGAAAATTCCGATTTCAAAACCAATAAAACCAAAGAAGTCTCCTGATTAAGTAGTTCCAGCTTCAGTATCAGAGAATCACAATCTTCAAGTTCTCTATTAAGCTCATTCAAAGATGAATCTCGTTTTTTTATCTCCATCCTGCACGAATCCAATTCTTCCGATAATTTCTCCATTTCGGCAAGCCATTCGGATTCTTTGGCTTTGAGATTCATCGAACATCCCTTGTGCGCCTGTTCTAAGGACTTGAGTTTATTCTGAAGCTTAGAAGACGAAAACGAAAATCCCGCCTCACGAATTTGAGTTTCTTGAAGTTCTTTTAAAGAAACCGATAAATCTTGCTTCTCTTGCTCCAACTTCTTGAACTGATACTCCATTTCTTTGTAAAGTATCTCCTTTGTCCCTAAAGAGCTCCTCAGAGTTGCAATTTCTTGATCCCTTTTAGTGGTTAATTCGTCGAAATTCAACTTCGCCTCATCATACTCAGCACAAACACTATCAAAACTTGTTCTTGATTCCGAAAGTTGAACTTCCAAAACTTTCCTCTTGCTTTCCGCATGAGCTAACGCCTGGTTGCACATTTCAAGTCTCCGTTCAAGATCTTGCGAAATTCTAATTTGAGATTCCAATTTCGTTTGTAACGAACAAATCCCGTCAAGAAGTGTGCCTTTTTCCTTCTCCCACTCCTTTTCCTTCGTTCTAAACTCGTTCCGAAGCTTTTGATGGGCTTCTTCTAAATGAACAAACTGTTCCTTCTTCCATTTCAGCTGATCTTCGAACTTCTTGTTTTCGTCCTCTAATTCGAGAAAAACATCTTCCCTCCCTTGTAATTCCTTTTTGGTCTTGATCTCATTTTCCGAACACTTTTTCTGCGAAAACGACAAAACTCTCTTAACTCCTTCAATCTCTTGCTTGAGTGCACATATTTGCTGCTCTTGATCCAAGTTTTTGGCATTTGCATCATCCAAAGCCAATGTGAGCGCTTTATTCTCTTCTTCGCACTTGGTAAGCTTCTCACTAGAATCGAAACGAAGTTTATCGTGCGCAGACGAAATACGCCTAATGATGGATTCTTTCTCTGTCAAATTGGACTTTATCTCTTCATACATTTGTTTTGCAGTTGAAATTTCATCATCCTTGTCATTTAGTTCTTGAGCTAGTCTCTCTAACTTGGTATTTGTCTCCTTGTTCTTGTTTATTTGGTCATTGTGGGCTCTTTTTAAGCTTTCGGATAATTCTACTTTAACTCTGTATTGTTCTTTAAGCTTTTCGATCTCAGCTTTAGCCTCGTCCAGCTCTTCGTATACGGCATCCATTTTGCTCACTTCACAACGATATACGAGACAACTCCTGGTTGGGAATGTAAAAACAAAACTTAGCTCTACAATGTTAGAATTTTTTTCATAATTTAGTTTAGTAATGCAAATGTTTTGCCATTTAAGTACAACTGTACAAGTTCTATTACATATAGGATTCTGGTTCAACATTTGTGTATACAACAAACTGAATAAGCATCATCAGATTTCATATTAGAGTGTTCTTACGGTTTGATAAAAAAAGTCACTACTTTGATTCAACAAGAAGTGTCATCTCTAAGCTTAAAGCTTCAAAGTAATTTTTGCACAAATAAAAAGAAGTTTCATGCTACTAAAAATCAGAAATGCAATAAAAGCAAGTATTCGAAATTCTAAAATTACTTCTGTAAGATTAGTACAACGTCGAAAAACACTCATCAAGGAAGCGATAAACAACCACTTTGTGCTCTGTTACTCACAACTTACAAGTTAAAAGTTTTGGATTTTTGAAGTTGAGCTTTAAAGAGTCCAAAATTTTCGTACATTCTCTGATGAATACATTCCAATACATGCATTTATCAATTGACAATCGATTAATTCAAAAAAGGCAAGAAAAAAAATACTCATCAGCACCAAACACACCTAATAAAACTATGAAAAAATTAATGTCTTCGGCAGAAAATTAACTTAAAAACTGAAACCAGAAACAGGGAAAAAAAAAAAAGCAAAAGCTGATGAGAAGTGTCTAAATCTTGAAATTGTCACATTACCCATAATGCGTATAAATACTACATCAACTCCATATTTATGCTAGTTTAAAGATTAACAGCAAAACAAAGAAAAAAAACTGCTACAAATTCTTGAAGATTTTAATTAAAACTCCAAAACAACAAATAAACCAGTAAAGACACAGCAAACCCACGATTGTTACAGAATAAAGTAAAAAATCCAAGTAATGAGAGCAAAAACACCTGAAAATGGGTATTACCTCAATGAATAAGAAGAAGACTTCGATAAATTCAATGAATAACGCTAGCGCAAATACACGAACTTGGGCTCGCATTAGAAGCCAAAAATTTGATTTATTTCTTCGTGGGTAATCTTTCTGTTCTTGATTTTTACCGACTCTTTCGCAAAGATATGTGTTAAAAGTGGGGACTTTGAAGGGTGAAAAATTAAGCGAAACAAGAAAAAGTGAAAGAAGTTGGTTATCAGAAAAAATAGCCGTTGGGATTTGAATTTATTTGAGGTCGTTTGTCGTTTTAACGGCGTGGGCTTCTGATCTCCTTATTAAATTCCTCTTTTTTTCTGTATAATAATTAAAAAAAGTGGTGGACTACTGGACCACTAGCCGTTAGAGTTGAGGCCCATTTGTAAAATTGAGAGGTATGAATGTCGGGTTGGGCTTTTGAGGAGACATTGGAGATCCAATTTCAATTTTTTTGGGGCCCAAGTTGGGGAATTGATTTGGGATTTAATAACAGGTTAATTATTTTTTTTCCTCCTAAAGAGGGCAACACAAAAATGCTATACTTTACTTTGAAAGTTTGTGATATTGAAATTGTTGCAAAAAATAATGTAACAACTTAGTTAAAACGATCAAATGAATTGATTGTTGATGAGGCCTTGCCCTAGTGGTAAGGTGGAGACTCCAATGTTTGTGGGTCTCAGGTTCCACTGGTGGCATGTGGATTGATTTTGCATCCTTGCGTGTGATTTGATTTCTATTGAAGAAAACACATTGATCGTTAAAATTTATCAGTTCTTGTGTGTGCCGATCAAAATTGATGAAATCGGTCAAAAACATATCAATTTATTTTATTTTATTTTTATGTTGAAAAAGTTCAAACTTGTTATTCATATATACATGTCTATGTGTGTGTGCGCGAGTGATTAATTGTTTGAATTTTCTACTTTGTTAAATGTGACCAATCTACTTGGCCTATAAACCTATTAAATTAACCTAATACTCAAAATGCTTTTAAAAGAGTATAATCAATTTTATGTGAAAACATTTATTTTTGAGAATCAACTATTTTCATTTAGTTGAAGAATCTTATAACTAGTTACTAACGATCAGAATTGTAAAACCTACAAAAAGTCATAAACATAATAGATGGTTGAAAAGAATAGTCCAATCAATAATAAAAATGATTTAATCATTTGTCCGATTATGAAACAATCGCTTGGGATACTTTGATAATTTGAAAGGAATGGTTTTTGAAAGTAAGATCATAATTTTCACCTACCATATTCATCAATCAAAAATAAATTTGAAATACAATAATCACCCAATAATTGTGAAAACTACAACATTAAATCATAATTGGGCCACCCAAGATCTTTCCATTGTCCAATCTGTTTGAGCCACATATAGTCATATATATGCCCTTAGGTTTAATTTAAGAGTAGCACTAATTATTATCGGCCACCTGTATTATATCTAAGTCACACATTTGTCACTATATATGAAATAAATGATTCTTGATTTGATAATGTCTCTGTTGATTTGATAATGTCTATGTTGTGCTCTTAGGAATAATTATCTTGGCCCAATAAATAATTAAATATAGGGTATATGTTGATAAAGATTGACATTTGTTTCTATTTCAAATGACACTTGTTGAGACTTTTGAAAGGGAAATATTTATAAATTAAAAATAAATTAAATAATTAAGTCTTAAAAATAATTCATGTAATATATCTTAAAACGTTTACATCCAACAATTTGACAAGAGTATCATCTCAAACAATTGTCTGTTGTTATCACAAAGTGTGTCCCCTCCTTGAATATGATTTGAATAAGATGCCACACATTTATTTATATTTATTATTTAGTTAGATTTAATTATGTACTAAAACTTAAGTTAAGTAAAACATTGGATCAAATTAATAAATTAACATTTTATATAGCTCAAGGGTGTTTTTGTCAATTATTATATTATTTTACTAGTTTATGGAGGTATTTGAAATTTTTAATAGTAGATTGAGATATTTGATACAAAATCAAATAGCATAAAGTGAACTTTACCCTTGTTTTTATTCAATCTTCTCACGACTTTATTTCCATATTATATCAAGAAAACTGTTTTTTGCATGGATAAGAACTCGGAAAGTATATAGAGATGTGTGGAGTTTACCCAATTTTTCCATTTAACTTATAAATTTGAAATATTGACGATTCACCAATGATCTATGCACGTTTATATAATTTGGATCGGTCCCGATAGTTCAACCAGGTCAAAAGTTAAATCATGTCTATATGTTATTTATTTCCTGAATTGGATAAAATGATGTAAATAATTACATAAGTTTAATTTATTGACTCATTCACATATATAGTGGTTGTCTGATCGAGTGGTTGAAACTATCAAGTCCAAATTAGATGTCTGAAGTTTGATTCTCATCGTCAATCTCTTTTGAGGATATGTATCAAAAAAAGATTGACTCCTTCACATATAGTATAATTTATAGTTTTGATTTACAAATTATTTATTAGGTTAAATTTGTTGATAAACTTGGGAGGAAAGTTTGGTGAAAATTAACTTGTCATATGTCAGTCACAAAGCCCATAGATCCCCTCTTATCCACAAAATATGTTGCTTTTTTATCCATCTTTCTTTCTTTTGACAATGGGATTTTTTTTTTATTCCTCACATTTCTTTTGGAATTTAAACACTCTATGAAGTCGATCATTTTCGTGTTCCCTTGGGCAAATTCTGCACTTTCTGAAGTACACCTATATGCCTACTCACCACAGAGAATCTATGCAATCTCTGTGTGTTCATAAAATCCTAAATTGTTGAAAAACGAGATATAATAATAATAATAATAATAATAATTTTTTGTCTATATATTTACGTCTTATAGTTTCATCTCATTCACAAAAGTTGGTTTCGGAATAGAGAAAAACTAAAGAACTAGGCATACTCAAGTCTCATGATATAATTTGTCTTATTTTATGTTTTGAAATAATAGAATAGGATCATATATAAAATCTATGACTATATCAATTAAATATCACCAAGAAAACCAGATTCAGCATAATATGGCTAGATTCCTTTCTAAATTAACTTAGATATTTCTTTGTTTGTTGATCTTATTCATTTTTAGTAGAAAATTTAGTCAATTTCTACCCGACTCCAAATCTGATGACTTGATCGAAGACAAAGATTTTATTGAGTTGAGCTGTAATATTCTAGGCAAATCGGGCCTAAAAAATCCGGTTTGTAGGCCCGAAAACCAGGGCCGGCCTAGTCGACCCGGCTCTACAATTAGCGGCTCGATCACTGTTTGGCCCGGGCCAATTTTCCCTCTTGACTCGGCGGGCCGGCCCTAACCTGACATGTCTCGTCCCGTTTGACACCTCTAATTTTTTGTTCCAATATCATAATTTACCCTTGTTGACTAAAATACTTATTTTTTTATGGGTGACTAAAATAATTTTTGTTCACGAGCACTTTGATTTTTGAATATTATCATTTATCAAAGGAGTCAATAAATAAATAAAGAAGTAAAGAAAGAAAGAAAGAAAATGGCCTAGATAAAATGTGTCTAAACTAAGAGGTTCGATTGTCTAAATACAAAAAATTTGGGGGCCAATTCGTAAATGAGACAAATATCATCACATCACATATGTATATTAACATAGGCGAATCTATGTGTATGTAGCACTGGGCTCAAGCCAGTGCAAAATCTCAAAAATTATATTTGTAGTATTATAATTTTTATAATATTCAAAATTAGCCCACCCCCAAATTTAATGCAAAACTCAAAGTTTCACCCCAAAATCTAAATTCAATTTAAAAATCAAGAATGAAGGATGTAGAAATACCATTGTAAGAAATAAATAATATTAAGAATAGAATATGTCAATTTGATTGCTAATATAAAAATACCATTGTATTTTTCTCATATAAATTGAGAAATAGTGTAGTCTTGTAATAATCTATATATAAACATAATTTTTGTTCTATATATACAAAGTGGCGTAGTCAGCCGCTCGATTACCCCAAGCCCAAATTTTTTCCCCCAACTTAAATATTTCCCTTAATATATATATATATATATATATATATAGGATTTGTTCAAATGGGACAACCCCCTTATATGAGACGGTGGGGATTTATCCCAACCATTGGATTGATATCTTGGATGGCTAAGATCATTCCCTTTTTTAGGATACATTTTAACCGATTCAATTAAAAAGGTCAAAGTGGTAATTTTCAAATATAAAGCAAGGGGCGTTTAGTAATTTTGTAAAAGGTAATTGATTTCTTCCTTTAATAATTCGCGCTATTTTTTGGGAATTTGAAACATCGTATCTATGTGTGCTCTCTCTCGATTTACCTGCTCTTCACATTTTCTCAAACACTCATGTTCCTTCCAAACTCACGTTTTCTCTCACTTCCAAACCCCTTCAATCACTCCCGTTTTTCTCAACCACCGTCAACAACTCCCGTCCGCCCTCACTCTTCTTTTTTTTTCGCCGCCAACTACAATCGCCCACCTCAACCACCCCAAGCGACCGACGGCCTCGAGCATCCACGCTTTCGGTGTCTCTCATCAAGGCGGCTCAACCGCGCCGTCCGAAGTGGAGAAAAGTCCCACTCTTTTCAACCGGCGACGCACCACCTCGGCCCTTCTTCTCCTCCTTTTCGACCGGTAGGTAAGTTTGGTAGTTAAGGTTTAATATATTGTATTTGTAATTTTACCCGATTGTTGAGAATGTTGTTAAAATCATTATGTGTAGTTTCTAGGGTTCTTTTTTTTTTGTTTTTTTGGGGGAAATTGTGAAAATGCTAATTTTGGAAAGAGTTTTTGGTTTAAATTCTAGTATTTTCATTTTTGGGACTCGTGTTTCCAATTTATAGGGTTTTTGTGAACTATTGCTATGCCATAATGTCTGTTTGGGATCTTATTTTTTTTTTTGTTATTCTTTTACTTGGATGTTTACAAAGATGTTCTTGTGGTGTAATTCATCTTGTTTGTAAACCTTCGCTTTTCACCGGAAGCTCTATTGGGAATTAATCATATTTACTATGATTATTTGAACACCCTGTTTATCGGGGTATCAATTGTTTTATGTGCATTTAGGCAATTTGTAGCTTTGGATGATTTTGTGCATTTATGTTCAAGTTTTTATAGTTTATAGCTTTAATGGTTCTTTAGAAATGCCTGGTTGTTTGCGAAGGGGTGTCGAGAATAACTGTGTTATGATAAATTATCTAGTTAGAAGATGCCCATAAATGCAATTAATACATTTTAGTGTAAGTTTAAGTACATTTTTAGTGTTTTTTTATACAATTATGTTGTTTTGGCTTAGTTGTTGGGATTGTGTTTCAATTTCTAGGGTTTTTTTATCTCAGGTTTTGTTCATCGTGGCTTCTTTGTTAGTCTATTGAACCTTATGGGCGCTTTTGTAAATGATAATCTAATGTATTCTTAGTTATTTTTAGTGGTTAATTAATACATTTTTAATGTATAAGTAATACATTTTTGCAAAGATGTGTGTCTTGTGTATCTGCACTTTGTGCAAATTTATAAATATGATCAGAAATATGAGATATTATACTGTAATCTTAAGTACATTTTAGTGTTTTTTTTATACAATTATACTGTTTTTTGGTGCAGTGCATTGTTTTAGTGTAGTGCATTTTTGCTGTTGTAGAACACTTTAATGCATAGATTGTCCTTGCATTTATGTTGAAGTGGAATAATGATTATTTCTTTTGTCTTCTTAATTGTAGGTGCTAATTTGTGAGTATGGCGAGAGGACAACAAAAAACGCAAGTTAATATTGGTGGTACTAGTAGTGGGGCTGGGGAAGCTAATGCTCAGCCAAAGAAAAGGAAAAGGCGATCGGGTTGTGAAAGAAGAGTGTTAAGGATATGTTCCCCATTTTGACTACTAGGACCTCGCCCAAGTTTTGTTGAAGCTATGGCCTCCTTTACGGATGAACAAAAACATCTTTGTTGTCGAGATGGGGTTTGAGAGCTTATTTATGTTGAGAATTTCGAGTTTCCGGCGTCTAATCTATTGGCCGATCGAAAATTTCAATCCCATGAGTAGTGAATCGGTGTTGGCAAATGGGAAGTATCTTCATATTGATCGGAAGGGCGTTCGAGGGTGTTGGGGTTCCCTAATGGTCCTTTGGCATTTGATAAGAAGTCAAGCGGAGAGTTCTCAATTGTATGAAGAATGGCCATCTTTATTTGGCGAGAGAACACTACTGAGAATGACACCCTTCAAGTTTGTGGTAAAATGGCGGGTTGCGTGGATGGAGGGTATGGTTTAAGAGATATTTTCTTGTTTTAGTTGATCAAATTATTATTGAGCTATGCGGGGTGGGTATATTAATCCATTGATTTTGAATTGTTTGGAGGGCGTTAGTAACATTAGGAAGTTTAATCGGTGTCATTACACGTTGAAAACGCTCATTGAGAAGAGGATAAATTGGGGTCATCGATTAAGAAGACTGAGTTCAACGGTCCTTTGTTGTTTCTCACGGTAATTTTTTTTTGGCTATTGTGTTGAGTGTGTTAGTTTTATAATTTTAATTTTTTTTAATATCCCGTTCTTTTTGAAGGTGCTTTACATGGATAGAGTCGTGGTTGGCGCTCGGGACATGCCAAGAGGCATTCCAAGTTTTTTGGGTTGGAGCACCGATAAAATAAAAGGAGCGCATTGTTTGAGTTAAACAATGGGGGATATGGATTTGGTTTTGTTGATGGCCCTTATGATGGTGAGAGCAGTTCCGGTTGTAATGATGCCATGATGGATGCTCCGGCTGAGAAACATGACAATATCCAAGGTTCCAATATGCTTGATGGCGGTGTTCAAGTATTGGTCTAGTTTTGTTTATTTATGTTATTTTGTAAAATTATGTTTACATTAGGGATGAGGTCTGAATTCTTCATGTATTGTGCATGTTACTAAATTTACTGTTAGTTGGTTGTGCTAGTTAGTGTGATACTTTTGCGTAGTCATTGTTATCTACATTTCTGTTTAAGGAAAAATACTGAAACATTACTGAGGGTGGGGCTTATTACAAATTTCTGTGTATTTTTGAGCGGTTCTTCGTTTCGATATCACAAAATCATGTGTATTAGAGCTGGTTCACTGTATAATTAATTATTGTTTAGTGTGCTACTTAGTGTGATAGTTCTAATTAGATAATAAATATTTACAGCATACTAATTACATAACTAGTTAATAAATATTTACATCATACTAATTTACATGTGTTTTTAGAGCAGGTTCACTGTATTCTCAATAAATTGTTTTAATTGAATTCATGTTTCCTGCAATTGTTTACGTTTATGAAGTGATATGTAAACTAATTGTAACCTTACACGTAATTTTTTCTTTTGGTTTTCTGCAGCAGTTGACATCACAGTTGGCGTCCAAGTTGTCTTGTATTGCCACGGATGTCGTGGATATTATTTCCATATTACAGAATGCACCGGATGATGTGTCTTCTGATTCAGTTTTTGGGAGGATGAGGGACGCTGCGAGGAACTTGATTTTTTTTAGTGGCAAGCAGGGGGATGTGCGACGTACGGATGACGTTGGTGACGGTAGTGCGACGCAGCAGAACGAAGCTTTCTGGAATAATCCTGAGAACATTGCTATACTGGAGAAAATAGAAAGTGTTGTGCTAAGGAGGAACGAGTTTACGAAGACGTTTGACGGTCCAAGCTTCAGTATTGGGTTAACACAAGTTGGTGTTATGGAAGGGTGGGATTCCGTAATGGAAACAACAAGACAATGTTCGAATGTTTTTTCAGAGGCACCGTTGGAACATGAGACGGTACCAGGCGATAAGCCCTATGTGAGTTTGTTTTATTTTATTATTAATGTTGTAACTTTTTTTAACTGTACTAATGTTTTAGTTTGTACTAGTGTACTGTATTAATGTTTATTTTTTACTGTGTAGTTGTTTTTGTTTTACTGTATGCTTATGATTTCCATATTATAATTTTTTTTTTAATTTAAAGGATGATCAAGATAGGAATGATGCCGGTGGGCATGCTAAAGAGGGAAACATACATGGGAATGCAGCGTCGACCGATGTAAATGTTGGGAAGGAGGTTGGTAAGGCCGCATCGAAAATCGGCCAAAGAAGGTTCGAAGAAAAGTTCTCACATTGTGGGCGCTCCGGTCACTGGTTTGTGTACTAGTTCACATGAGATAGATCCGAGTTTGGATCCTGATGAAATGCAGCAAATGGTGGCTAAATGGATGTTTGAGAAAACAGGAGCAGACGTGTAAATTAACTTTTTCATTTTTTTCCTAAGTTTTACATTTGGTGACATTCATTCTTAACAATAAACTCATGTATATTTTATGACTTGTGTTAGGGAGGAGTTGGTATACAAAGTTGGTGATAGATCGCTATGGAGGAGAGAGATGGAGTCACTAAGGCATGGAGAGTATGTATCTGTAGATGTGGTTTCCGTGTGGTCGATGATTTTAAATGCGCGCGAGAGTTTGAGAAGCGAAAGTGCACCCACAAGATTTTTTGCTACGACCTACTCAACTGTAAGATATTATTTTATTCATTTGTAAGATTCATTGTTGTATTTGGGGTTTAATAAATATTTTTTGGCGGTTTTGTAGACGTATAGTATCGTGGTCCCCAAGTATAGGCTTGATGATAAGTCTGCGTTGGCAATCTTCTCTACAAGCTTTGATGCTGAAGTTGGCGTTGAGACCACTGCAAAACTACAAAAAATTGAGTTGGTTAGTTTAATTGTACGTGCACTAGTATCATTTTTGTGGTTGATTTATTCATTGGTATTTTTTTTTTGTGCAGTTTTTCTTCCCTATATGTAAGAGTGAGCACTTATTTGTCATCGTGTTTGATATAAAGAGGAGAAATCGTCACATTTTAGACAACTCCTTGTTGGCGGTACATCTTGCGATAAATACGAAAACCCCGAGGATTTGGTTAGTAGATTTTCTTAGTAGCTTTTATCAACTATGCAAAATTAATGTATAAAGTTCCACATACTTTGGTAAGTCCATGCAAAATGCATTATTTATCGTATTGTTAGTGCAATTTCAATGTATAATCAACTCCATGCAAAATGCATTATTTCTTTGTATTGTTAGTGCAATTTCAATGTATACACAAGTCCATGCAAAATGCATTATTTATCTTGTATTTGTTAGTGCAATTTCAATGTATACACAACACATTATTTCGCAATGCTCGACATTCTTGGAGTTTCCTAGTGTGGGAATTTTTGGAACTAATAAGTTCTCGTTAAGTTCAATGAAATAATTGCAAAAATGTTTTTGAAACTTGGAAGTTTTTTTTTTTATTAGTACATATCATTGGAGATTTTTACCTTTTACGGGTTGTATGGTTTCCATTGCAAATTCACTGTCGTGACGCATATTGTAGTATTCTTGTGTATTTAATGCAATTTAATGTATACATGATATATATTTTTACTCAATGTCTACTTGTTAACTTGGTTTTTTTTTATCGTATATATAGTGCAAATCCACCGTATGCGATTAATGAAGTATTTTGCTTTACACCCATGTGTTGTTTTATTGTTGATTTAATGTTGTGTTTACTTGTATTTGTTTCTAGATGCGGGTGTTTTCATTATATCTTTCTTCGAGGGGCTGTGATCAGATGTCATGGGCGGTCAAAAATGCTAAATTGAGTAGGTTGTCTATGCCGTGGAGGGACTCGATGAACAAAGTTGATTGTGGGATTTTTGCAATGCGCCACATGGAGACATACATGGGCGGAGGCACAAGAGGTTGGGATGCGGGCTAAAAAAGGGTGATGGGAATCTAATATTTAACCTTCGCATTAAGTATTGCTACTCGATTATTAGCCAAGAGAACAATGAGCTAAGAGAAAAGATTCTGATGGAGGCAAGGAAGTTCTGGTTGGGAAAGGATGTCATGTGATTTTATCAGCCTTTTTTAGGATGAACGTGTATTAACTCTATGTTTCTATTTTATTTTGGCGGTTCTCTTTGTTGGATTATTTATTTCCTTAGCCTTTCGAGGTGAATTATCTTTGTGAATGCTACAATGGTCTAGTTAGGCGATTTTGCTGTTGGTTGTTTTTTCATGGTCTAACTGAATATCATTTTTGTTGGAATTGTTTAATTAATGCAGTTTAATTAATTGGTACGTGTTGTGTGTGTGGTTTAATGTTTGTTAAATTTCGCCCAGTCGAATGTTGTATAATTAGTATTAGAATGCTGTACACTTAGTGTATTTTTACTGTAAATCGAAAACTGAATATCATTTTGGTGTATAATTAGTATTAGAATGCTGTGTAATTAGTGTATTTTGACTGTAATTCTAAAACTGAATATCGTTTTGGTGCATAATTAGTATTAGATTGCTATATAATTAGTGTATTTTTACTGTATAATTAGCATCAGAATGTTGTATAAATAGTACTTTTACTGTAGATTTAGTGTATTTTCACGATGTACATTGGTGATTTGGTTCAATATTGTTTCAGTGTATAATTATCATATTTCACTGTACTATATATACATGTTTACTGTGTATTTTATGCAGTTATTTCGTAAAGCAAAAATTTGAATAAAAAAAAAATTGTAATGAAGCGGTGATAACATACTAACCAAACAAAGAAATGTACTAACGAAACATTATTGTTGATGCAAAGAAACATCGAAAACATAGTAAAACATGATGCAAGTCTTTGTTGATTGAAAATGGTTAATATCTAATCGGGTTTTGAACGTTTGGGGCATGTTCTCATCATTATGGGTTGTGATTTCGCCACATATACCACATCGCCTCTTCAATTTTGTGCTTGCTTTGATAGCTTTCTCCCTTTGACTTTGTATACGACTTTTCACGCTACGCCACTACTTTTGTTTTTTTGCTTGTTGTGGTGGCAATACATTGATATCCGTTCGATGTTGTCCCACAATAGGTTTCAATTATTGCTTGCTTGCCAACTACGGACCTTTCATTCTCTTTGTTCGAAAGTACTAGTTTTTGTTTTTCTTCCGATAGTAAGCGTGACAAAGATGACAATTTCTCTATATCACCTTGGCGAGCCCAATACAACTATGGAAATCGACCAAAGCTTGTTGAGAGTTACACATCTTTGTGTTGCCTCCATTGAATTGGTACACATCACCGTTCCTTGGAAAAGGATGAATTGTTGCATTTTTCAACCAACGCCTTGTTAGATATTTGGATGGAATCTCCTGTTCTCCCTTTAGCAATACTAGTATATGGCGACAAAGTAGTCCGCTTGGTTCAAACATTTTGCAACTGCACTTCGACATTGACTCGTTCTTGTAACAAATGACATCATATACCCTTCCAGTTTTGTCTCTTATTTTGTAAGCACACATGTCTGTATTATCAATCACACCAACCACTGTGCAACTGAAACAAGATTCTTCAATTTCCTTGCTGACTTCTGAGAACACTGCATGTGTGTACACTGATGTTGCATGTTTCTCAATCTGTAATGGTGTTTTGCATTTGGGATTTAACGTTTCACATTTGTTGCCTAATTTATCGGATTCGTGGCGTTGTGAGTCCATGGCACTTTCAAAGTGCATAAAAAATTCCACCAAACTTGCCTGAGGGTTTGTGAAATTGCCAAACCAACTATTTGTACTTTCAGATCTTGACGTTGTCCTTATTAGACCTCCCATTGCACGTCCCCTAAAATATCTTTGGTATCCATTTTTGTCTAAGATCGAACATTGTATTAAACCATGGATGCGAAGTTAACTCATACTCAAGCATTACATCCTCGCCATTTTGTCTCGAACTCTGCTCATCGTAATCATCCCATACAAATGACTTAGTTTCGGCCCTAAAACTACTATCCTTGAGCAATGTTGACTGATTTTGGTGTTTACCTTCTCCATGATGTGCCACATACATGACGATGACTGGTACTTCGGAAAACAAATGCTTGTATTGCATTCTTCATTGCGGGGTCTTGGTCAAGAACAATATAGCTTGGTTCTTTACCCATTCTTCTAAGAAATTCTTGAATAGCCATATGTATGACGCTTCATCTTCCTTTATTATCAACCCACTCCAAACGTTACACAACGCTTATGATTATCTATTCCCGTAAAGGTGCAAACACCATCTTGTACCCGCCATTTTGCATAAATAAATTCAATTCAATAGACATTGAAATAAATATGTAAATGTACGGTGAATTTCACCTACCAAAGACAAAGAAATATTAAAATGAACTAACAATATTATTTTGGAAGGATTAATAGGTCTTCCTATTTTTGTATAAATGCAATTGAAGACACAGTGGAATAAAAAATAGCCTACAGTGAAAATTTGAAATTTACACGGTCGCAATGCTCGTATCCGTGATAGTAATGTCAAATTAAATAAACACCACATGTTCGTATTATTACACGCTTAATATCACCTACGAGTACATAATATTAAAATGAATGAACAATATTTCTATGGGAGGATCAATAGTCTTTGTATTTTCTTAATAAATGCAATTTTAAAAACGGTGGAATAAATATATCCTACACAGCGAAATTTTGTTATGTACACAGTAAAATGGTAGTATCCAAACAGTAATGTCAAAACAAATAAACATCACCTGTTTGTATTGTACGTAGCATCAAACGAAACGACATCACCAAATACGCCATAATTCCGCACTGACGTCTGGTCTGCCCAAAATAGTCGGGTCAGCTGATCATTCTCATCGACATCATAATTGAATGTCATTCCTGGACTTATTTCTTTTTTCCTCAAGTTCTTATCTATTACCAATTGTGCATCTGCACCACATATGTAGGCTTGCAAGTCTCTCCTAAAGTTTTTGAAGTCTATTTGAAGTGCTCCGACATTGGAGTATCCTCCCACCATCTCTTTAAACACCCTGAGGGTTTTAGTAGTACCAACATTTGCCTTTGTGCAATTCAAGATGAACTGTTGGTGCCCAAAATTAAGACTCCTGTTCACCTTCATAAATTGTATGTATGGTTCTGATCTCAGAGAATGAGTATGCCGCTCTTCAAAGTATTTTATCTTGTAGGAATTTGGTGTTGCGTATTGAAATATACACCTTGCATTGCACCCACACGACTTGGACGACCTTGCGTGACGTTGAACTCCTATGCGGATCATCTTCTTCATTGGAACCAATTGGAGGTGAAACCTTACTATTTTTGAACCCTTCTCGGTTGCATACTATATATTGGACATGAATTTCCTTATTTCTGAACCTTCTTGTTGTACTTGTTCGAATGTCGAATCCACTATACGCGCCATAGTCCCTATAGAATTGTACGCCTTTCTCGTAATGATGGAAATTCCATTCCTATGCGTGGTATTTTGTCTTGTTCAACTATTGGGATCCAATACTTTGTTAAACCAGTAAATCTCTAATCTTTCTCTAGTGTATCCTGCATTGTCTAAATCAATAAACAATTAATTAGTTTTCTGAAGCAAAATACCTACACATAAGGAAGATCAGTTTTAATTGATGTAGACGATGAAATGCAAAGAAAATACAAAGAAATTGTATACTAATATACAAAAACGACACTAACATACATCATAATAAAGCGGTTGTAACATTGGTTAAAAGTATCATATGTAAGCAATCTATTTTTTGTAGTATCACGGGACGTGTGCTATGGTTTTAGAAAACATTTTAATAGTTACAGTGACATACACCCCATTATATATAAATACACAATAAATTGTATTTTAAAGATTTCATCAATGGCTCGTATACAGTAAACACACATTAAACATACATTAAAAGACAACTACACATACAGTGTTTCGCTAATAAATTTCGTTCAAAGGATCTTGGCAGGTGTTCGATTTTTGCAAGCAAACATATATGCAATACAATATATACAACAAATTAGTTCTAAATAAACACTAATGTCATACTACTTATACTGTTAAATATCAAAGTAACGTTGTTTCTCAAGTTTTTATAGGTGACATAAACAATGACGGATGGAGGGGCGAAGATTTTCCCGGAATTACAATTACATAAGATTTTAAAAAATTAACGGTGTATAGAGATAAATATACATTCACCTTGTTGCACGTCGGAATCGTCAATAATGTCTTCCATCGCCGCAGACCGATGGTGTTTTCTTCTTTTATGGGTACGCGCAAAGACTCTCTATGATTTTTGCGCAATCGTCTGCACGTTAATTTGCAGATTATGGAAGAAGGCAGACGCGTTTTTTGGGGAGGGATCTTGTTGAAGAAGACACGTTTTTTTGGGTGGGGATATTGGTTGTGATTTGGAAAGATTGTGAATCCATTTCTTCCCCTTATCTATTCCTATAATTTAGGAACGATTCCACTTTTTATAAAATTGTCTATTGTGCCCTTATTGTCTATATTTAATAATTGTTAAATTAATATTAGCCATTAAATCTGAACCATTAATTGTAATATTTTCAAAGGCTTGGATAAATCCCCACCGTCTCATATAAGGGGGGGTGTCCCATTTGAACCCTCCCCTATATATATATATAATTTTTATTTATTTTTTTCCAATAGAAAAATGGGACGAAAAAAATTCGAGGTGCACCGCGGCCGGGAGGCACCCTCTGGCTCCGCCTTTATTTATAGATAATTTTCCTAGTGAAACTTTTACTTTTTAGCCCACCCTACTACTAATTTCTGGATCCGCCACTGTGTATATATCTATATATACACATACATTATCCCCCACAGCCGAGCACATTTCAGTTGATTTCTCATTTCTAAGAAACTCCGTGTCGATGCGTGTGAGACAACATCACACAAGAGAGAGAAAGTCAGTTGATTTTTTAATTTTTTTAAGAAATGAAATTCTTTGAGAGATGGTTAATAAAATCTTCCACTCTTTTGAGATTTCAAACTTTTTTTCGTTTTCTTTTTTAATATTCGATCTTCGTACTGGGTTCTCAAATTTTCGGGTTTTCCGGCGGTGTATCCGTTTGATTTTATTCTGAAACTTCAAAAAGTTGCGATTTTTTTGGTTTGGGTGATGAGACGGGCAAAAGGTTCTTTTCAAAAAGATCTTCTTCAATCATTTTCTTGAATTTTTAGTAAAAAAATAAATTTTTTATATTTTTTTTTGGTAATTTGGGCGTCTTCTTGTTTTAGGACTCTTTGAGCTGTTGAAGAAGTCTGTTCTGATTCATTGAATGTGGCCATGCGATATATTTCCTCATTTAAAGTCTGTCAACATGTTAGATTAAACTTAGTTACATTTAAATATTCTTTTAGACTCTTCAAAATTCTGTACAATTAGTATTTGAGGGGACTATTGATCAATCATTTGGTATTTCTTTAAGGGCTTAGGTTGGATTGCTTTGAGATTTTACTCAAAACTTTGTTTTTTTCTTATTATTTTGTTGTTTTGTTGGTTTTCTCATGAAATTTCTATTTTTTTGCCTGGATTTTGTCTACTTCCAATTTATTGATTCTACTTATCTCCAAATATATTACCACTGATTCAAAAAAAGGAGAGAAAAAACATGGCTCTTTCTTTCACTAGATTTTCATGGTTATGGTTGGGTGGGAAAGCTAAAGATCAAGTCTCAAATGGCTCTTTGGTAAATCCTATAAATTCTTGGGGTGAATGTGGATTAGGATTAAGAGGGGAGCCTGAAAATCTGAAGTTCTATTCAATGAAGGGGGGTGATAGAAAAATGGCCTCTTCGAGCTCGAATAGAAAAACAAAGAGGAAATGGAAGAGTAGGGAAGAGAGGATTAGAAGGATTGATAAAGAACATGATGTGGTTTTGGTTCCATCGGACGGTGTTTGTTTATCGGGATCAGAATCTGATGATTCGGACTGGTCGATCAGGTGGCTAGAACCGCACGCCCCCGGTTTCCAGAGTGATGATGATGTAGATGATAGTTTTGCTGTGTTGGTGCCCTGTTATAGGCATGATTGCCAAGAATTTGAGCAAAAGGGGGAGGAAAATGGTATTCATTTCTTGAGTGCTGTTAAAAACATTCCAAATGGTTATTCTGATGGTAAGGACTACATTTAGATATATTTGGATGTTTTGCTAATTTCCTTATTTGTCCCTAGTTTTTAAGATTTCTCTTATTGATGGTTTTTGTTTCTTAATTGAGATAGTTCTATATATGTCAATTTGTGAGGACTGGTTGAATGAAGATGAGTTGTGCTTGATTTCCAAATGCCTGATGACTTGATTTGTTTTCTTCTTGAATGGTCTATTAGAGTGTTTTGCAAACTCTAAAAAAGAAGTGATTCTCAGCTTTTAGGTGGAGAAAACAGTTATGTTTTCCGCCTAGAAGTTGAGAATCACTTATTTTAAGAGTGTGCAAACACTCCCTATATTTGGTGATCTTCGATTCGTCAAGAGCTCGATTTTGTGCGGGTATGCAGGCATGGATCTTTTAAACAACACATTCTTTTAAAGTGCCTAAGTTTATTACTATAGGCTCTATATCTTCATTATGCCCTTTGTAGGAAGTCAGATGCCTTGGGCTGGTTTATGTTCGGTTGGAAGGGATTTTTACGCCGCATTCTACCTTATATGTATTAGGAAATTTATGTTATCTTATTTGCAAGAAAATGAACGAATTCGTGTATGAAAATAGCGGAAGATGGAAAAATCTTGAGAACCCATTTTTTTCACTATGATTAATAACAAAATGAAGCTTTTGGCTTGTGCAAAATAAGTTCTTGCATCTTTCGAATTAACTTACATGAATTGAAGCATAAAGGGTGAAATAGCAGTCCGTGTATTAACTAAGATCATTAAGTTCACATGGTCCGATGAAGAATTATTTTCTCTACTCATTAATGATGATGGCATGCTCTAGCAGAGACTACATGCTCTAATTTATTTTGCTCAATTTCTTGAATTTGCACCATAATGCCTTAACTCCGTCATTTTCGTGTTTTAACCCCTCCCAACATATTCTCTTTGATAAAATGTGATGGATTGTATCTAGTATTGTAATTTTCAATTCCTGCGTAGCATCATCTTAACATATTCATGCTTCTAGTAACCGAGTATTACTTACAATTTTTTTATTTTTAAAGTTTTTTTTGTTTATTTTTTTTGCAGGGGGTAGGGAATACATGGAGAGGTGGCTTTCCTCTCTTCAGAATTTTTGAAGCTGCCTATCGCTCGACTGGTGCTAATTACTACTACGTTTCGCTTTCATTGTATATAATCATCAGCTTGATCATCTCTACTTTGTAAGTATGGAGGTTATGTTGATCCGATGGAAACTTTGACGTATATTGCTGATTGGTTAGTGTAAATAAATATCGCCATCGCCAGTGTTTCTTGAAATGTTTTAAGACTTTCGACTCTCTGATGTAAATAGAATCTGTTACTGAATTTTCAGTCTTTCGAAAGGCGATCGATCTTTCTGTTCTTTGTATAATATTGTTTTGCATTAGATGAAATGCTAAATACTACTGAGTGCCTGGAATTATTCTGTATTGTAACCTTCTTGGTCATTTTCTGAAGGGTTAATTACTGAACTGCCCCTAAGGCTTAGCCTAATTACAAAATATACCCAGTTTTCTTTCAAAATTACTAATCACTTTTACAAATTGCACTTCAAGAGGGCAGTATTTGTTAGGTAAATACAAACTTTAAGGGGGTATTTGTAATTTTGAAAGACAACTCCCCTTAAGAAACTCAGTTATGTTTCAAAATTACAATTACAAATTGCACTTCAAGAGGTGAGTATTTGTTAGGTAACTACAAACAATAAGGGGCTGTTTGTAACAGTTTAATAGGGTATTTATAATTTTGAAATATAACTGGAGCTATTTGTAATTAGGCTAAACTTCAGGGGCATTTTTTGTAATTAATCATTTTCCAAAACAAGAAACCATATTAAATGGCTGCTGCAAATGTGACTTGTGGTGTTTGTGGCCTTGAAATCAGAGGCAGAGCATGTGAGTTTTGCTATTTGTGGATAAAAAGTGATTTTGAAAAGTGATTTTTGTTGCTGTCTTAATTCTGGCCTTAAAAAGATTTATTTTTTCCTTCTCCTGAGGTCAATTATGTTAGGAGAAGGATGTTAAACTTACAACATAACCAGACCCCCCATTGCCTCATTTGAGGTTGGCATCCAAAGGCAGAGAATGTGATTAATGTGAAGCCATTTTCTTTAAAGGGTTAATTACAAAAACTACCCCTAAGGTTTGGGTTAATTACAAAAAAATCCAGATAAGTATCAAATTACAAAATAAGAAAACTCCTAGGTTTGATTATAATGTCTTAAATGTAAGGGGTGGCTGTAATATATTTACAAATATAAATGAGGTGTTTGAAATATTTTTTGCGTATGAAGTGGGTAAAGTGCAATACAAAATTAAACTTCAAGAAAAATTTGTAATTTTTAGAATTATATGATTCTTTGTGTTATTAGCTCAAACCTCGAGGGTAAATATTTTAATTATCCCTTCTTTAATATTATGCTATGAACTTGAGATGTGTGGTGCATATACCTAAGAGATATCTCTATACTAATGTTATACTGTTTTATTTATTGTTCTTTAAGCCACTACCAGATGATGATAGCTAAGTGATTAACATAGTAATTATTGTACATAAAAAAAAGGGTACCCAAGGGTTGGTCTTATGGCCGAGGTATTATAATTGCAACCCTGAGGTCTCATGTTCAATTCCTAACTAACGCGGAATGTTGGGGTTGAGTTTGTCATATCTCCTTCAGAGACAAGGACCAACTTTGGGAAGAGCGGATGTCCTATAATCCGAAGGAAGTGTGGGTTTGTGCAATGACGTAACCAGGAATAAAATGAGGGTGGGGCTAATACACGAAATTTCGTTGGGCAGAAGCAGATAAAAAATTAAAAGAAAAACCACATAAAACTTACTGAAAAGGCCTCTTAAGGCGAGATCTTCTCAAGAATCCAACCCGATCCTCAACTAGCCTGCAAAAGACTAACCGGAGAGAACTCCGGCGTGAGCACTCCGACGATCAAGTTAGTGAAAGGGAAGAAGAATAAAGATAAGTGTATAAAATATAAAAGATGAATAATAAAAAATGCCCCGCCCCTTCATTTCTCACCTTCTTCCTCCTTTTATACCCAAGCCCTTTGGTCCTTTGAGGTCCACGTGTCTAATCGGGATTGGGAGATAGATCAAGGCGGGAAATCGTCTAGGTTGACAAAAAGAACTAGTCACATCAGTCAGGTCGTCCCCGGGGATATTTACTGCCTGTCAAATCCGCTTTTTAGGATATTAATTACTTGTCAGGTCTTTCTCTTGGAGCAGTTATTGCGCGCATGTATGACCTGACATTTAATAACTTCATGTCGGTCGCCCACCTTTTAGTAACTTCGCCCGGTCGTCTAAGGCTTTAGTCTTTTGTAGTCAAGTCCATCGCATCTACTAGTAACTATTAATCGGTCGGTCGTCTTTCTAGTTACTCTCTCGGTTCGGTCGTCTTTCTAGTTACTCTCTGTCACCGCACGATCTTCTAGTTACTCCATGTCGGTTCGGTCGTACCTTCTAGTTACTCTTTTGTCGGTCGGTCGTGCTTCTAGTTACTCTTTGTTAGGTCGGTCAAAGCTCTTGAGTGCTCAACTCATCCAAAGTCCTTAATAGTGCTTTCATCGGCTCAAAGCTCTTAATACTAAAGCAGTCGGTCGAAAGCTCTTAAGACTTTCTGGCGAAAGTCGTCGGCCAAAGCTCTTAAGATTATATCGGGTTGGCCGAACTTCTATTCTTTGCTCGGCTCTGTCTATACTCTTTGTTTAGGATCGCTCCTCTTATATGTACTTAGATACGCCCGAATCAACTAGTCCCCTACTCTCCTGTTTGAGCGTAGGTCTAAACTTGGAGAGTATAAAATGCCAGGTCTCCCTCAATTTATATGCACTTAGATACGCCGAATCAACTACTTGAAAAGGCCTCTTAAGGCGAGATCTTCTCAAGAATCCAACCCGATCCTCAGCTAGCTTTGCAAAACTAAGGAGAGAACTCTGGCGTGAGCACTCCGACGATCAAGTTAGTGAAAGGGAAGAAAAATAAAGACAAGTGTATAAAATATAAAAGCTGAATAATAAAAAATGCCCCGCCCCTTCATTTCTCTCCTTCTTACTTCTTTTATACCCAAGCCCTTTGGTCCTTTGAGGTCCACGTGTCTAATCGGGATTGGGAGATAGATCAAGCGGGAAATCGTCTAGGTTGACAAAAAGAACTAGTCACATCAGTCAGGTCGTCCTCGGGGATATTTACTGCCTGTCAAATCTGCTTTTTAGGATATTAATTACTTGTCAGGTCTTTCTCTTGGAGCAGTTATTGCGTGCATGTATGACCTGACATTTAATAACTTCATGTCAGGTCGTCCACCTCTTTTAGTAACTTCCTGCTGTTAGATAAATGTTTTTATGATTTTGATGATTATGTTCAATTTTGCTCAAACATGTTTTTAAACCAAAACTATGTCCCTAAATGTTGTCTAAATACTTCCGATCAACTTAAAATGTTTTTACTATTTTTCGGAGTATTTCTTGAAGTTTATTTTCAATAAAACATTGGACAACACATTTGTTTCAGGCTCGACCAGGTCGCCCATAGGCAACCCGTACACTGTTGAGTCGAAATGCGAGAAACAGAAAATGGGGCGTAAGAAAAACAGGCGGGGTGACCGGTCGACCAGGTGGGCGGCAGGGCCGGTCGCGGTCGACTGACTGCACACCGCAAGTTGGATTTTTGTTCCAGACTTCTCTCGTTTCGTAAAATCGTCAAGGCAACCGGTCACTAAGAGGCGGCGGCCGTCGCACCCCCTTCGACCGGTCCCCACAGTAAAAATTCGCGAATTCAATTTCAATCTTATCTCTGTAGCGACCGGTCGAACCCCATGTTTATCGTGAAAAACTATTCATTGCGTTTTTCGGACAACTTTTCCCTATTTTGTGGGATTGATTTCTAACTATATTGATCGTTTTAAATGGTTTCTTTTGCGCAAATCACTCCCCGATGAGGAGCGATGTCCGGAAATGAAAGCCAAGTCCTCTCCTATAAATAGAGGCTTCATTCAAGCAACAAGATACAACACACAATATACAAGCAAGAAGCATTGAGCAAACACTTTCATATATCTTGTTGTATTAGCTAAGTCTTTCACTTGCACTTATTTGAGGTCTAGGCTTTCAATTCTTGATTACACTTGTACTCATATTGTATCAATCATTCAACACAAGACATCTTTGTGAGTATTCTTGTGGTAAGAATACACTTGGGTGATCTAGGTGATAGGTGTTTGAAGGTTGTGGTAATCTTCAAAGGTGTCGTAAGAGGGTTGTGGTAATCCTTAAGGTGTTGTAAGAGGATTGTGGTAATCCTCGAGGTGGTGAAAGAGGGTTGTGGTAATCCTCAGGTGTTGTATTAATTTTTGGTAAATTAATAATTTTTTTCTTTTTGAAATCCATCCCTGATATCTTGGGGTGGTAGTAGATTAGGCCCTAGGTGGGTTGAACTACTATAAATCGACGTGTGATATTTACTTTCCGCATTTAGCATTTCATTTTTGCTTGAGTCTTTTGAAAAAGAGGGCAAAATCTGAAAAACCGGGATAATCTATTCACCCCCCCTCTAGATTATTGTAGCCACTTGGACTTACAAATGGTATCAAAGCCAAACTCTTTGGCTAGCTCGGTTCGAGTAAAGAGAAAAGATCCATGGCTACAAATGATGCTCATCTCACCACCGACGCCTCCACTAATAAGCCACCACTATTCGACGCCAACAACTACGCATTTTGGAAAGACCGTATGGAGTGCTTCCTACAAGGGTGCGGGTTCGACATTTGGAATGTGGTCATTGAAGGAGTTGATCAACCAACAAAGAAATCGGAGGATGGCACTTTGGCTCCTAAACCCTTCAAGGAGTTTGATGAAAACGACAAAAAGGCTTTCTCTCTAAACGGTAAGGCCTTAAATATTTTGCATTGTTCTCTTACCGCCACCGAGTACAATCGCATAAGAGGCATAAGGTCGGCACATGAGGTTTGGGAAAAATTGGAGACAATCTATGAAGGGACTAAGAAAGTCAAGCAAGCAAGAAAGACCATGCTTGTTAAAGACTTGAAAACTTTAACATGTATGATGGCGAAAGCATCTCAAGATGGTGGAAAGGCTTGACAATATTGTCAATCCTCTTGTGGCCCTCGGCAAGGTCATCTCCGAAGAAGACAAGGTGACCAAGGTATTGAATGCACTTCCCGGGTCATGGTCCGAAAAAGTAACGACAATCACGGAGGCACAAAATCTTGAGACACTCAAGTTTGATGAACTTATTGGAAATCTACTCATCTATGAAGTCTATCTCAAGGAGAGGAAAAATTCCAAACCATCCACAAATCAATCGGGTATGCAAATTATTTCTAAATGTCTTGCTTCTTCTTCCAATAATGCATACTATGATAATGATGATGATGATGATGAGACGGCCGCACTTGTTCGAAAATTTACAAAATTTGTAAATAAAAATAAAGCAAGAAAACCAAGAGATAATGCTTGCTTTAAATCACGGAAAACCCGGCACTTCATTGTCGATTGCGGCTCGATGAAGAGGAGCAAAAGAAAAGGAAGCCTTTCACAAAAAAGAAGGCTCTAAATGCGGAAGTCAAAACTTGGGATGAACTACTCGAAACAACCGATGAGGAAGGAGAAACCGAACACGGTCTCATTGTTATAGACGATGAAAACAATGAGGTACACTCAAACTCTTCTACTTCCTCCATAGTTGATGACTTGCAATGTGATTTTGATGAATTGCAAATTGAGTTTCAAAATTTAATCGTTAAATACAAAAACTTGAAAAATGAGCATAAGGAAATTAAAGTTGAAAAAGAAAAATTATTTACCTCTTATGAATCTCTAGACAAAGCTCATGCTCTTACTCTTACTAGAATTCATTCTCTTGAAACCGAAAAGGAATTGCTCACAAAAGATATTGAATGCTTGAAAAATGATATGCATCGTTTCAACATAAGTACGGATAAAGTTACAAAAATTTTAGATGCACAAAGAGGTGAGCATTCCAAATCGGGACTTGGTTATAAGCCATTTCAAAGTGTTTTTAAGAAAAATAACCAAAGTCTGACTTTTGTACGTGCTAATAATTATAATACTCCTACTTGTTTTTATTGTGGCAAAGTTGGACATTATGCTAATAATTGCAAATTGAGAAATAGCTCAAGACATGTTTGGAGACCAAAAGGTCTCAAGACTAACCCCCATGGACCCCAAAATTATAGGGTACCTAAAAGAAATTCTTTTGTAGGTAATAGGGGCTATAACCACAATGGAAGATTCAAAATGGCTCGTGGACGGCGGATGTTCACGCCATATGACCGGGGAGGTGAGAACTTTTACCAACATCAAACTCTAAGAAGAGGGTATGGTCATGTTCGGCAATGGCAAAGGAAAAATTCTTGGAAATGGAGAAATTGGTAACTCTTCTTTCTCTCTTAGTAATGTTCTATTAGTTGAAGGGCTTAAGTTTAATTTGATAAGTGTTAGCCAACTTTGTGATTCAAAATATGATGTTTCCTTTAATAAAGAAAAATGCCTTATACTTAAAAATGGTGAAATTATTTGTGAAGCAAATAGAAAAGGCAATCTTTACAAAATTTGTACTAGTGATTTGGTTAGTCAAAATGTTTCTTGTTTAGTCGCCAATAATGATTTAACTAGTTTATGGCATAGGCGACTTGGACATGTTGGATACAAGAATTTGAAAAATATTTACAAAAACCAACATGTGAAAGGACTACTCAAATTGAATTTTGAAAATCTTGGCTTATGTGACACTTGTCAAAAGAACAAATTAGTTAAAAGTAGTTTTAAGCCCAAAAATGAAATTTCCACAACCAAACCTCTACAAATGCTTCACCTTGATTTGTACGGGGACATTGGTACGGCTAGTCTAAGTGGAAAACATTACACTTTTGTTATAGTCGATGATTTTTCAAGATATACTTGGGCTCTTTTTCTTACCAATAAAAACGATGCCGTTAATGAGTTTGTTAAGTTGTGTAGACTTATTGAGAATGAAAAAGAAGATACTATCAAGTCTATTCGAAGTGATCGAGGTGGAGAATTTGACGGTGAATTTAGAGTATTTTGTGAAATAAAAGGATATGCTCATAATTTCCCGGCTCCAAGGACACCTCAACAAAATGGAGTAGCCGAACGGAAAAATCGGACATTACAAGAAATGAGTCGGTCCATGCTCAATGAATTTTCACTTCCAAAGTATTTTTGGGCCGAAGCCGTAAGTACCACTTGCTATGTCATTAATCGAGTCTATATTCGTCCTCCATATGAGCTTTGGAGAGGTAGAACTCCAAATATTAGTTATTTTAAGATATTTGGTTGTAAATGCTTTATTTTGAATACCAAGGATCAATTAGACAAACTTGATCCTAAGGCCGATGAAGGGATATTTATGGGATATTCAACAAAAAGCAAAGCATATCGGGTTTACAATAAGACTAGTGGAGTTGTTGAAGAATCCATCCATGTTAAATTCAATGAAGCTTCGGAGTTGAAAGAATTCCTAATGATGAAAGTGATGAGGAGGATATTATTGAACAAATTGTTCAAATTGATGATCAACCGTCTACATCAAATGATCAACCGTCCATTTCAAATGGTTCTCAAGAAGATAGAGGTGATATCTCGGATCTTCCCGTTGCATTGAAATTTAAGGGAGATCACCCAAAAGATCTTATTATTGGTGATCCCCTTGACAAAGTGATGACTCGGAGAAAATTTGCCGAGAAAGCTCTTATTTCTCAAAAAGAGCCTAAAAATGCTAAAGAAGCTATTGAGGATGAGGATTGGTTTCTAGAGATGCAAGAGGAGTTGAATCAATTTGAAAGAAATGATGTATGGGAATTGGTACATTGTCCTCCTTCTTAAACCATTATTGGCACAAAATGGGTTTTCCTAACAAACTTGATGATCAAGGCAACATTGTTCGAAATAAAGCAAGGTTAGTAGCTCAAGGGTATTGTCAAGAAGGTATTGACTATGATGAAACTTTTGCACCCGTAGACGTTTAGAAGCTATTCGTATTTTGCTTGCCTATTCTTGCTTTAAAATTTTCAAATTTTACCAAATGGATGTTAAATCCGCCTTCTTAAATGGTATTATTCAATAAGAAGTCTATGTAAAACAACCTCCGGGGTTTGAAAATTTTTCTAGGCCTAATGATGTTTATAAACTTAAAAAGGCCTTGTATGGTTTAAAACAAGCACCCGTGCATGGTATGATAGACTTAGTTCTTTTCTTTTACAAAATGGTTTTATAAGAGGTAAAGTTGATACAACTCTATTTGTTTTTTGAAAAAGGGCAAGATTGTTTACTTGTGCAAATATATGTTGATGATATTATCTTTGGTGTTACTAATGATCCTTTGTGCAAGAAATTTTCTAAGTTAATGCAAGGAGAATTCGAGATGAGTATGATGGGGGAGCTTAACTTTTTCTTGGACTTCAAATTAAGCAATGTCAAGAAGGTATTTATATTTCGCAATCAAAGTATACAAAAGAACTTTTGAAAAAGTTCGGCATTGAAGAAGGAAGAACCGTCTCTACTCCTATGGCAACAAATGTCAAAATTGACAAAGATGAGAAAGGCAAGTCCGTGGATGAATCAAAGTATCGAGGTATGATTGGTAGTTTACTTTATTTAACCGCTTAGTAGACCGGACATTCTTCATGTCGTATGCCTATGTGCTCGTTTTCAAAGCAATCCCAAAGAATCTCACATGAGTGTCGTTAAAAGGATTTTTGATATTTGAAAGGCACCATTCAATATGGTTTATTTTATCCAAAGAATGAAAATTTTTCTCTTAAAGGTTATAGTGATTCTTGACTATGCGGGAAATATTGATGATCGGAAAAGTACTTCCGGATCATGTCAATTTTTAGCGATTGCCTAGTTTCTTGGTTTTCAAAAAAAGCGTGTTTCTCTTTCAACGGCGGCCGAATATATTTCCGCCGCATTTTGTTGTACTCAACTTCTTTGGATGAAACAAATCTTAGCGGATTACAAATGCTCTTTTGAAAATGTACCTATCTTTTGTGATAATATATCCGCTATTAATATTGCTCAAAACCCGGTTCATCATAACCATACTAAACATATTGAGATTCGACATCATTTTCTAAGAGATTGTGTTTCAAAACAAAAATTGAGATATCCTTTGTACCATCTCAAGATCAATTAGTGGATATTTTCACAAAACCGCTATCTTCCGAGACTTTTTCTTCAATACGAGCTCGGTTAGGCATAATGCATATTGAATGAAGCTTACGTTTGCATTTTGCACGTTTTAAAACTTAGGGGCGAAAAATCGGATTTTTGGTTGAAAATTCGAATTTTGGAAAAATTACAAAACAAATGGGGTCAAGGAGTTGAGGGCAACCGTCGCCCTCAACCTCGGCCGATCGCCTAAGCTATATTTTGGCTTTTAAACGTTCGTCTTGACGATTCTTCTTTTGACAATTTTTGGCCATTTTTCGTCCGCTTTGCCAAATTCACTCAAATTTCATTCAAAAATGGATTTCATGCATCTCTTACACAACATGGACATTATATAGCATGATCATCATCATTATGGCTCACTCTTTCCGATCAAATGGTAAGAATTTCGCTTCTTTTACTCAATTGGGTGGAACCCTTGAGTTTTCGAGTTTTTTTGAAAATTTTTGATGTAATTTTCGTATGATCATGATTAGCTTGGTTGTTGTGTTGTTATGTATGATGAATGACTTGAATTGATGTTGAAAATTTTTGGCTTGAACCATTTACAAAGGTTATATACAACCTCTTCTATTTTTAACGCACACAAGGTGTTCGATGATATGTCGCAATGAAAATTTCAACTTATACACGATTCTCTTGCTTTCAACAGTTTTCTATACTTATTGAGATCATGTTTTGACAAACAAAACAAGCGTATGAACTCTTCATATTACACTTCTCCCATTTTCCTTGATTTATTATGCTTTAATTGCTCAACGGTTAATAAACCGTCCCTTTGGCGCACTTTGATATTATTGTATGGTGTTTTCACCATTCTAACGTTCTTTTTGATGATTCCAAAGGGGGAGAAACAGGATATTAGCTCATTAGCTCAAGAAAAGCTCATAAAAGCTCGCAATAAGTATTGTGGATTCTAATACCTAGTCCATGGCATGAATTTTGGACTCGGGTGAAATTGTTTATAAGTTTTGTGACAGGGGGAGCCCCTTAGCTCATGATGCATTCTATATAAGCTTGTTATAGCTTGTGCTTCTTACTTATAATAATCGTTTGTTGATATGCTCATAAATAGGGGGAGCTTTATATGAAATACTTCTAACGGATAGTTTACTCGTAAACTCGTAAAACCGTAAAATTTTATTTGGTTTTTAAAATCGTCCTCTAGAAAATTATTTTGGTTTGTAATCATCAAAAAGGGGGAGTTTGTTAGATAAATGTTTTTATGATTTTGATGATTATGTTCGATTTTGCTCAAACATGTTTTTAAACCAAAACTATGTCCCTAAATATTGTCTAAATACTTCCGATCAACTTAAAATGTTTTTACTATTTTTCGAGTATTTCTTGAAGTTTATTTTCAATAAAACATTGGACAACACATTTATTTCGACTCGACCGGCCGCCTCCCAGGCAACCCGCACTGAGTTGAGTCGAGAAACGAGAAAATGGGGCGTAAGAAAAACAGGCGGAGCGACCCGAGGTGGGCGACCGGTGCGGTCGGCCGGTCGACCGACGGCGACTGCACTGCAAGTTGGATTTTTGTTCCAGACTTCTCTGTTTCGTAAAAATCGTCAAAACGGCAACCGTCACTAAGGCGACCCGGTCACACCCCCCTTCGACCGGTCCCCCTGTAAAAATTCGTAGAATTCAATTTCAATCTTATCTCTGCGCGATCGTCGAACCCCATGTTTATCAAAGAAACTATCTTGCGTTTTTTGCACAACTTTTCCCTATTTTGTGGGATTGATCATTTTAAATGGTTTCTTTTGCAAGAAATCACTCCCCAGGAGGAACCAATGTCCGGAAATGAAAGCCAAGTCCTCTCCTATAAATAGAGGCTTCATTCAAGCAACAAGATACAACACACAATATACAAGCAAAGAGCAATTGAGCAAACACTTTCATATATCTTGTTGTATTAGCTTTAAGTACTTTCACTTGCACTTATTTGAGGTCTAGGCTTTCAATTCTTGATTACACTTGTACTCATATTGTATCAATCATTATTGAGTTGTAATCTTGATTTTGGTCATCATTCAACACAAGACATCCTTGTGAGTATTCTTGTGGTAAGAATACACTTGGGTGATCTAGGTGATAGGTGTTTGAAGGTTGTGGTAATCTTCAAAGGTGTCGTAAGAGGGTTGTGGTAATCCTTAAGGTGTTGTAAGAGGATTGTGGTAATCCTCAAGGTGGTGAAAGAGGGTTGTGGTAATCCTCAAGGTGTTGTATTATTTTTGGTAAATTAATAAAATCTTTTTTTCTTTTTTGAAATCCATCCCTGGATATCTTTGGGGTGGTAGTAGATTAGGCCCTAGGTGGGTTGAACTACTATAAATCGACGTGTGCTATTTACTTTCCGCATTTAGCATTTCATTTTTGCTTGAGTCTTTTGAAAAAGAGGGCAAAATCTAAAAAACCGGGATAATCTATTCACCCCCCCTCTAGATTATTGTAGCCAGCCACTGACTTACACCGCCAGGTCGACCAAAGTTTTAGTCTTTTGTAGTCAAGTCCATCGCATCTACTAGTAACTATTAATCAAGTCGGTCGTACTTTTCTAGTTACTCTCTGTCACTCGGTCGTCTTTCTAGTTACTCTCTCATTCGGCTCGTGCACTTCTCTTCTACTCCGTGTCAGTTCGGTCGTACCTTCTAGTTACTCTTTGTCAAGTCGGTCGTACCTTCTAGTTACTCTTTGTTAGGTCGGTCAAAGCTCTTAGTGCTCTGTCAGCTCGTCCAAAGTCCTTAATAGTCTTATTAGGTCGGCTAAAGCTCTTAATACTAGCAGGTCGGCGAAAGCTCTTAGTACTCTAGCAGGTCGGCCAAAGCTCTTAGTACTCTATCAAATTGGCCTTAACTTCTTTGTTCGGCTCTGTCTTATACTCTTTGTTTAGGATCACTCCTCTTATATGTACTTAGATACGCCGAATCACTTATCTTGCTGGTGTGGGATACTCTGAGTCGGAAAAGAAAAAATGGTTTCACCGATGGGCTCCATGTCCCGTTGCTTTTAATTGTGTTCCAATGTTTCATTTGCTTGGCTGCTTGGAGCAATTTGTCGTTCAAACATTGGATTGCTACATTTGATAATGATTACAAGAAAAAAATTATAGTGGAACACGATCTTGAAATATCTATTGACAATTATTACAAGCTATTCATAAATTTCCAAAGTAATTTCTGTCTTTTGTAGATTGAATGCAAGTTCATTTTTTGTTTGGAGGAATTGTGTAAGTTTGTGTGTTTCTATTTGTGGGGTTTGGTGTGAAATTGACTAAAATTTAACTATTTATATAGAAAATGCAATGACACTATGATATTAAGTATGATAATTATGTCCCCTCAAAAAAAAAAAAAAGTATGATAATTATGTAATACGAGGGAGGGGAGCCACTCTGCCCCCTCCCCCCAATTTTTTTAAAAAAATAATTGTACACTACAATTTATTTTTAGAAAAAGTTAAATATAATTTATATGATTTTTATGTATCGGTCTATCCACCCCATTTTCGTGAATCGACCATCCCATTGTTATTCATGGATAGCCCTTGCGTAATATCCATTTATCCTAATATGTGTAAAGTCCATGCCCGTGAAAAGTTGAGTGTTCATTTTGTTAATAATTAGAGACTTGAGTTGTCAAGTCTGGCCATCTTAGGTCAAACAAGTTTTTAACTCAACCCAATTTTTTGGGCCAAATGGACTTGGTTCCTTTTGGGCTTTCGATATTTCAGCCTAACCCTGAACTATTTTTGATAGCTCTATTCATGATGTACCACATAGATTGAATTAGTAATGTTTCTTTTCTTGAGAAGGAATTAGTAATTTAAATCCATTATCCAATGTAATTATAAATGCCAAACAAAATGATGTTAAAACATATTTACTTTGGATGATAATGAATGGTAGGGATGATAACTTTGGCTGGCGCGGAGCTGACCCGCTATGGCCCGACCAATTTGATTGCCCGTCTCATGACGGCGTGGCTCCCGATGGGACGAGTCGGGTCTGGGTATCGCTTTCATCCCGCCTAGCAATTTTTTTAATTTATTTAATATATATTTTGCATTTATTATAATATAACTTTTATATATTTAAAATTACATCTAGCATTTATAATTTGATAAGGACAACTTTATAAAGAAATATTTTCTAAACATATATATATATATATATATATTAATTTTTTTTTTGATTTTGACTTAATTTTATTCGGATAGCCCGTCCTGTGACCCGCGTCGGGTCAGTCAGTCCTACCCCATATTGTCCAGTTGTAAGAATAACCTTTTGCCCGAAGTAGCACTTTCCGATGGTCAAGGTCATTTCGCTTCCAAGGCAATTGTCCATTGGCAAACCCTTCCTTTTTAGGGTTCGAATGATGGATCCTACATGTAGTGAAATGGCATAATCTGTGCTTTAACAATCATTCTAGGGACGGGGCTAGTCTGGGTCATTAGATACCCATCCTACCCCATTATAGAGATGGGGCGGGTTGGAAATATGGACCTGTGGATTTTTTCGACAAAGTTTTCAATTTTCGGCTAGCAATCGAAAGTTATAGATTTTCCTTATAAATTGTAACTTAATTACATGACTAAAATTACAATTTACCCTAAAAATTAAAAACACATTAAGTTTGAAAATTTGCTCCAAATAAATAAATCCTATGGAATGGCCCCATTGCCATTCTAGAGGAATATGCTCAATATATGTAAGCTAGCGAGTGGACTCCACGTTCAGAAAGTACTTGTTGAAATGGTTGTCTACTTTGTGAAGGGCCCAACGCTGATTTTGGAGCGAAAAACCCTCACAGGCCAACGTTGTCTTAAACAATAATTTCTTTGTTTCCTCCATTCTTGTCCCAAAAAAATTAAATAGAAATAAAAGAAAATAAAATAAATTAAAATAAAAAGAAATATAGAATCTGAGTTGTTATAATTCCCCTTTTTCTCTCTTGCTTTTTTTTAGTTGAAACTCTTTCTCTTCCTCATTCTTGATCAATTGCCATGTGAGTCGTCTACGGGGAGAAAGAGTTTCAGATTTTGAAATAACAATAAATAATAATAATAATAATTAGAAGAAGAAGAAGAAAATAGAAAAAAGATCAGATTTTGGGAAAGATGTTGCAGAGAGCTGCAAGCAATGCCTGTTCATGGTGGTGGGCCAGCCACATCAGAACAAAGCAATCCAAATGGCTTGAACAGAGCCTTCAGGGTTTGTCTTCTTCATTTTCATACATGAAATATCCTATGATTTTTTTTTCTTCTTTTTTATATAAGATTGGATGCATTTTATTTTCCTGGGCTGATTTTGTTTTGATCTTTGGAGTTTATGAGAATATGGTTTGTTATGTTGATGATTATAATTATGCATGTCAATAAACATTTTAATTGCTGGTTGATTTTCTTTAGCCTGGATTTTGTAATGGAAATAGCAGAAACAAGAGAATAAATAAATAAATTGTTGTCCAAAATTTGTTCAACAATGGTTGTTTTATGATTTTATCCAAAATTTCCATGAAAGGTGAAAGAATTAAGCTGATACATTCAGTTTGAATGCATGGCTTTAATTCCTTGAATTGCTTGCTTACATAATTTTAAATTTTGGACAAGGTAAGATAGATATTTCGATATACGCAAGAAAAAACTGCAAAATGTTGATTTTTTATATATAAAGTTTGAGATCCGATCCAACGCTTCTAATAGATAAATTTAGGCTATGTTATTTTCATTTTATATTTTTCATTTGTTGCAATGTGTTGGTTTTATTCTTATGTTGGTTTAATTACATTGGTTTTATTTTTATATTCACATACCTTTTTAGTTTACATTTTATCAAGTGTGGTTCATTGTTTAACGAAACGATATTCAAATCATTATTAACCATTAACCTTCAGGCAAGTATCGAGTAGTTTGACTCATTTATCAGTCTGTTATGCTTTCATATTCACTTTCTACTGTATTTACTTCCAAAACCAAACTCTAATAACATTTTACTACACTCTAGATATGGAAGAGAAAGTGCAAAACATGATCAAGCTGATTGAAGAAGATGGAGACTCATTTGCCAAGAGAGCTGAAATGTACTACAAGAGAAGGCCAGAGCTGATAAGCTCGGTCGAAGAATCGTACCGCGCATTCAAAGCCTTAGCCGATCGATACGATCTTTTATCGAAAGAACTCCAAAATGCCAACCACACAATAGCAACTGTATTTCCAGAACAAGTTCAGTTTGCCATGGATGAGGATGAAGACTGTCCCACCCCAAAAATCCCCAAAAATTCCCAAATCCAAACAGGGAATATGCCGAACATCCCAAAAGTTCCAAAAGCACCGATCGAAAATCTCAAAGGCCTTATTTCAACAGCTTCGAAGCAATTCCAAGCCAAGAAATCATCGAAACCGAAGATTCTAAACAAAACTGTTGCCAAATCTGGTTTGAGCAAAGATGAAGCTCTTGTGGAGATTGATAAGCTGCATAAAGAGATTCTAGCTTTGCAAACTGTGAAAGAGTTTGTTAAGAGCTCATATGAAAGCGGGCTCGCGAAGTATTGGACGATTGAGAACCAGATTATGGAGTTGCAGGACAAAGTTTGTCGGTTGCAGGACGAATTTGACGTCGAAACGGTTATCGAAGATAACGAGGCGCGTACGTTGATGGCCGAGGCGGCTCTCAAATCGTGTCAGGAGACTTTAGCTGTTTTGCAAGAGAAACAAGAAAAGTCGACGAGAGAAGCGCGGGAGGAATGCAAGAAAATCGAATCTGCTCGACAGCTTTTGAAATCGATCAGGCGTGAGTTTATGAAAGAACAAATCGACGAACAAAAATCGAACGAAGACGATAAAACCAAGGACGGAGGAGGCCATGATTTTACTCAGGAGTCGAAGGAAAGTGAGAAAAATCGGATTTGAGCACGATGGGAACTTTGACGGTAACCGAATTGGCTGAGAAGATCGATGAGTTGGTTAATAAAGTGATCAGTTTAGAAACTGCGGTTTCGTCACAGACAGTTATGATCAACACGCTACGAACAGAGGCGGACGAGCTTCACGCGCAGATAAAGAATTTGGAGGACGAAAAGGAGAGTTTGATCGGCGACACGCATAATTTGAGCACTAGGGTGAAAGAAATGGAGGAAAAATTAAACAGGCTTCAAGATTTAAACAAGAACGTCGAGAGCCAGAACAGCAGTCTCCAGACGAACTTCGCTGAAGCTCGTTCGAGCCTCGATCATTTATCGGAGAAATTAAGTTCTGTCAAGCCGGACGAGGAAGTTGAGGAAACTGTTTCATCTAAAGACGAACCAGAGTCTGTTCCGTCTCTTTCTGAAAACAAATTGCATAAAGCGAACACGGATCAGAAAGATGTTCAGAATCAAAATCAAAATCAAAATCAAAATCCGGTTGACAGCAAATCAGAAGAGACAGAGGAAGTTAAAGAAGTGGATGTAAATGTTAATCAGATATCCGAGCAGCCATCTGCTCCTAAAGAAGAAGAAGAAGAAGAAGAAGTTAAGAAACCGGTTAAAAAGACCGTTACGTTTCTAGACGAGAAACCAAAGGAACATGGAGCTGTGGATCATCCCGACGAGCCTGTCAAAAACGAAGCAAATGCAGAGACAACGAAAGAAGATGATCTAAACTGGCAACAAATTCTGTTAAGCGGAACGGAGGATCGCGAGAAAATCCTCCTCAAAGAATACACTGCGATTCTCAGAAACTACAAGGAAGTGAAAAAGAAGCTAAGCGACACGGAGAAGAAAGATCGCGATAGCGAATTCGACATAACCGTGCAAATGAGAGAGCTAAAACAAGCTATACACAAAAGAGATCAAGAAATCCAACACCTCCGTCAAAAATTAAACGTTTTACAAGACAATAAGGACGTTAATGGAGATATTAAACCCGAAGACGAGGAAATTGACGTTCCCGTCATATGCAAAGACGACGAAATCAAGTTCGTTTTAGCTCCGACGATCTCGGCCGTCGAAGAGAAGCTCCGGGTGGAGATCGACGCGATCCTAGACGAAAACCTAGATTTCTGGTTACGATTCAGCACAGCGCATCACCAGGTTCAAAAATTCAAGAGCGAAGTACAGGATCTACAGGACGAGATCTCAAAACTCAGAGAGAAAAAGAAACAGGAAGGAAGCGTTACCGCGCAGCAAAAATCCGAGGTCCGCCCGATCTACAAGCACCTGAGGGAGATCCAAACGGAACTAACCGTCTGGTTGGAGCAGAGCGTGTCCTTAAAAGACGAACTGAAACGCCGATTTGAATCGCTGTGCGGCATCCAGGAGGAGATAACGAAAGCCCTAAAAGAAGGCGTCGAGGAGGAAGAAATCAAATTCAGCAGCCACCAAGCTGCGAAATTACAAGGCGAGATTCTGAACATGAAACAGGAGAATAATAAGGTACGAGAGGAATTACAGTCGGGGTTGGATCACGTGAGCGTTCTCCAGCTCGAAATCGAGAAGACGTTGCGGCAATTGCACGAGGAATTTGGGATTTCGAGCGATCAGCCGAAATTGCAGCATACCATGAGCAAAGCTAGGGTTCCGTTGAGGTCGTTTATCTTCGGGACGAGAGCGAAGAAACAGAAGCATTCGCTTTTCTCGTTTATGCATCCGAATAGGAAGTTCCATGTCGTCAGAGCTGGTGTGCCTTTGACTGATCAGTAATTTTTTTTTTGAAATACTTTGGTGTGTTTGAAGTTCAGAAAATGTAGATAGAGATGATGTTGATGATGATGCTTTTTTTTTTTTTTTTTACTGTAATCTGTTGGTTTTCTGAAGCATGAATTTGCTTGAGTTGTAAACTATCAGATTATCGTAGGAGGAGGAAACCTTTTGCTTTTCTTTTGTATGTTGTCTTGATTTCTGGTTTATTCATCTCTAGTTCCATGTGTACATCAGCCTGTATCTTTTCTCAGATCTCTGTGAGGAGATTAAGGCATGCATAATTCATAATTTAAAGGGATAATTACAAAAACACCTCCAAAGTTTGGGCTAATTACAGAAAAGTCTAGAGATGTTTCAAAATTACAAAAAGTCCCCTCAGGTTTGATTCTGTTTTAAATTTAAGGGGAGTATTTGTAATATTTCTACAAATATCAGGGGTGTTTGGAAATATTTTTTTTGCTTATGAAGGGAAAGATGTAAGCGGAATCAAACCTTCACCAATTTTTGCAATTTTAAAGATTTTCTGGGGTTTTTTGTAATTACCCAAACCTCAGGGGGTTTTATGTAATTATCCCTAATTTAAAACATGAATCATGAACCCAATACACAGAAAATTTGTTCACAAACATCCAGAAAACTTAAGCAGCAAAAGTGTCTGAATACAAACAAAATGAATCCCTTTTTAGATGTTCCTTCTTTTTAGAAGGCGATTCTAGCAATCTTTTTAGTTTCTTCGTTCTCTATTTCCATTTGAGACGATCCTAAGTAAAAGGATTTGTTCGACCGAGCTAAAACAATATGTTGGTGTCTCTAGTAAACCAGAGCCATCGTCGAATAGCTATTTTGATTTAGTTTTCTTTCTTTAGAAAAGGAAAGAGAAGGTTTGGTTACAGTTAAAAATTGGCGTTCTATCTTCAGCCATGGCTCTTAATATTTCGCGATTTTGTTCTTCAAGCATGATGATGTTAGACGCTGCATAAACTTCTGCATCAGTTATTCAATTACACTTTGATTTTCCCATGATTCTCAACGCACTTCATTTCGTTTTCCAGTTTTTACTCGTTCGTAAAATGTACAAAAGAAAGATTTATGGAGATTAAACTGAATATTATTGTGATAGTATAAGTGTATAACATGTTTAGTTGATTTCACAAATCCTCCAAATGAGGAGGTTGAACTGTGATCATATATATAACACGACAGTATTAATACCATGATAACAACACGTTTGAGTCGGTTTGTTGCATGACAGATTTAACTGATATGCTGCGAAAAGTGCAGTTCAAAAACACCATCGGTTCTATATATACAGTGTAGCAGTCGTATCCACCGAGCATAATATATTGTTTATATACCGAATGAAACTTCAGAAACCACCTTTGCTCCTCTGCTTTTGGCCATGTATAGTCCAATATGATGCATTAGGTCCTATAACAGGTAAAGTAAAAAGGATGAGAAAACTACTTGCAGAACGATAATGAAAAAATTCATGAAGCGTGAAATATCTGCCGTAGATGGTTCATATGATTAAGTGTAAAAATTGAACGTGTAGCGACCCATGAAGTGCGAACTAAATGAGCATTCCCAAGTCCATTTCCGTGATTGGTATAATTTAGTGTGATACTTTGATTTCTCTCTATATAGATTGTCTAGCGCATACTAAAACCGTAACAGATTCATTTATGCACATCATGTTAAATATCATATAAGTACAACATATTGAGTAAAAATCTCCAATTAAAGGGTACCATGGAATTAAAATTAAATTTATTTCATTCCCATCATTCATTTCTCATTATAGTTATGGACTGGAATGAAGCAATGAATAGCGGATCTATTCATTCCCTATTTCTCGGCCTCTTGTGGGCAAATCATCCGCAAACATTTCAATGGTGTCATACCAATTAGTATTTCTCTGAATAGCTCTTAACGGGTACCTTTTTGAATTATGTTTTGGCCTCAAAACTTAAAAGAACAAGCATGTCGTCATTTTGCTCAGTTAATCGTGTACCATTATATAAACAAATTGTTGGTTACAAGAAAACAAGTGCGGCCGACTAGAAATACACAGGAAATTAGAGATGGACTAACCTGAGGATGAGCTAGAGCACCTTTGATATTTCTGGCAACATGTATTGGAAGATCAAAAGTAGCACAACCATGAGAATACACAATTACATCCTCTAGTGGAGGAAGCAAACCACGGTTTCTAGCAGACAATGCCGAGCAGACAAAATCCAGGACACATACGTCCGTGCAAATCCCTACAACCAATATCTTGAGAAAAGAAAATGTTGGTCAGAAAGCATCAGAATCACAAAGAGTAAGGGAGTGTTTGCAAAAATTTCTATTTTTAGTGGAAGGATTTATTGCATCAGAAACGAAAAACAACAGAAAATCAGAAGTTGATAGCGTTTGCAAATAGGAGCTAAAAATTGAATAAGTTGCAAGAGTGTTTTATTCATGTGTAAGAGTCAGACTAGAAGCGGAATCAGAAGTCCAAAGCACTATTTCCCGTGCTTTTAGATTCTAATTAAATAGTGGAGTGTTTCCAATCACTTAAAAAAAAGTGTTTCCAATCACTTAAAAAAAGGTGTTTCTCAGTTTTTAGTGTTTGCAAGTCCCAACTTTTGCTTCTGATTCTGCTTCATTTAATCATAATATAATAACAGAGAGAAGAGTGCTTTAGATGTCTGCTTCTGCTTCTGGTTTGACTCTTACAAACTTTAACAACTTTTTCATCAAACAATGTCAACTTCTGATTTACAACTTTTGATTTTATTTTCAAATACTGTCAGCTTCTGATTCTCAACTACTTCTACAATGAATCCCTTAAAAACAGAATTGTTTGCACACTCCCAATGTAAAATCAGAAGCAGGGCTAGGCATTTAAAAATACTAAACATTATTTCTTTTTTCAGCCAAAAGCTTGCAATCACTTTTTTTAAGTGTTTTCAAACACTCCCTAAGTTTGTTAAACATGTACATAAACACCTAATCCTAAACAGAAAAGGAAAAAAAGAATCAAAATTTTGTTTAGTAAAAACACTCACAACTTTGATCTCGTTCGCTTTTACCCAATCCACGAAAACATTCGAACCATCTTTTTCCAATGAACCAAGAAATCCATCAATACAATCCTTGTGTCGAAGTGTTACGTTTGGTTCGTTTTCCAGCCACTGCAAAGCTGCCATCAAACGAAATAAACATGATGAGGGTAAAAAAATTTAAATTGACTCAGCGTGCCATCGAATGAAATACTTGAGGAATTATTACATGGAACCAATTTCGACTCATCAGTTCCGGCTATACAGTGAGGAGGATAAGGGGGCTCTGGAATATCTGGATGATGAGAATCGAGAAAAGCATATATCGGCCAATTCTTTTTACAAAACTCTCTGGCAAGTTTCACTGATTCATCAACCATTCCAGAAATTTGTTTATCAGGTGCTTGTGGAGCCTGTTTCAAAACTGATTTTTAACATGAATTTGATAAATTCGTGAAATTATTTTGAATCTAAACAAGAAGCAAGAATGCTGGGACTACAGCTAGCAATAATAATATGATGATCATAAAAATTCTTCAGATAAACACTTCTCTGCTGTACATAATCAGATACCAAATAGAGATCAACATAAAATTGAAAAATAACAACAATAACAAAACAGAAGGGAAAAAAAAAAGGAATTAACGTAGATCCAAAATCTCAGACTATTTTATACCAACTAAAGTGCCAAACATTATTCTTCAAATACAAAACAACTCCAACACCAACCAAACAGACAGAAACATGTCTGCTATCAATACATCACAAAAGGCCAATAAACAACACAAAAATGGAAAAGAAGACGGAAATAAGAAAATATTAAAATTTAAAAGTACATATTTACAAATATAAAAGTAATCAGGCGCTGAAAAAAGGAAATGGTTACCAGATTTCCAGAACCGACGGTGCAGAAGCCATTAACGATGTCAACAAGTACCAAACCGGACTTAACCTCACCGGAGAGAACAATTTTTTCCTGCTCCACCGGAAGCTCATTCTTCAACATCTCCACTGCTTGAGGAGAAACCATGGCTATCAAATTTTTTTAATTTCTTTTTCTGAAATTATTTCTTTGCGACGTTGAGAGGTATCCAGTATCTGTGATTCAGTGGTTGGACGGGTCATGCGGGGTTACCCGGTCAATAACGCAATATAGAAAGAGCCCATAATAATTTATATGAATTTATTTGGCATTTGCATTAATTAAAGAGGAAGAAAAATTGTCATCCGAATTATTTGAATTATTCGAGTTTTTCGACTTTGCTATCTAAATTATTTTTTTGAGTACACTTTACCTATTAAAGTTCACGGGTTTTCATATTATCCTCATTGGATTCATTTTTTTATGGAAGATCCAATCAAAATCCAAAATTCCATTACATGTACATCATCTGAATCCAAATTGTCACCTTAAGAATCCAGCATACACATCATGTGATGTGATTTTGTAAAAAAAATACACCACGAATGAGTTGATGGTGGAAATTTTGAAAGCCCGTGTGACGCCCGGGCCGAAGAGGGCGGGGAGTGATCGCCGGTGCAAGAAGAAGACACAAAAAAATCTGATGAAAACTCGAAGGGGGACATGAATGAACCGACGCACACCCGAAGAAGAGGAGATCAAAGATTGTAGGTATGGGACTATACATTGAAGAGACAAAAAGATTTGATAAGTATGACAATCATATCCAACAATGCATCTTCTTTCTCGTTATCTCATAAAAAAACTCCGGTTAAGCGTCTTGGTCCGAGCAATTGTGGCCTTGGGATGGGATGACCTGACGGAAAAGGCGAAGTCTTCAGTGCGTGAGTGAGGAGCAATTGTGGGATGAATGGCCCTCGGGAAGCTGCTCTCAGGATGCACGTGAGTGAGGATAAAGTGCACAACGTCACACGAAAAAAGTGTCGAAAAACTCGAATAGTTCGAATGGTAAAATATTTTCTCTTAATTAAATCACAATTTGTCAACCTTTTTACATTACACTTTATATTTTTCGTAGTATGACGATGGATCCCGACGACCCTTTTGAATGTGCACTTCTAATTGAAGGAGATACTCGAGCTTTCAAGATTTTGATTTGTGCTGTCTTGTTAATTTCCTTTTTCTTTTTTGTTTTTTTCTTCTGGTGGGTGGTAGGGGACCAATGAGGGACACCTATGCAACTAATAAATAAACTAATCTGTTAGTGGTATTTATTTATTTTAACCCATTAGTGGGATTTAGTGAGAAGTGAGATTTCATTGACTTTTTGCTAGAGCTTGCAATGGCCCGGCCTAAGCTATCGGGCTTTAAAAAAATTTGAACCGGACCTAATGGAGTCAGTTTTGGCTGGGCCACGAAAATGTATAGCTCAGCCCAGCCATATGTGTATTTTGTACATAAAATTGTCATGCCAAGCTAAAAGACATGCTACCCCTGTCAGTTGTCCGCACTTGACCAAATAAACCCACACCTTTTCGGTCCAACAAAATCATGGCTCAACACAGCTCAATCAAAAGCTCATGCCAGTTCGGCCAGCCCATAAGTCGGACTGCATTTTACCAGCTCTACTTTTTGCCTTATAAAATTGCAAGTTAGTGGGGATGGCAGGCTGGTGTCGGTAAGTAGGTAACAACTTTAAGGGAGAAAAAAACTCTGATTTCACAAATATAATAAATTAAATAAGGTCGTTTGGTTTTTACATTTTTTTCTTTTGAGTACAATGGGAGGAACTTGGGGAGGGGACACACGCACTCGTATAGGATCAAACTCAGGTTATTTAGTCTTACAACACATGTCTCAACCACTAGAGCACAAGGTTGATCCCTGGCTTTTTACAAGTTTTGAATATCATTAGAGGAAATCATAATAAGTTTACAAATTACACCCAAATATTGATTGTTCAGTGTCATATTTAAGAACATATATACCGTAGAATTGCCATTAACAAAGAGTAAGACACGTCCAACAAATACTTTTAGTTTCCTTATACATTGAATTTTGTTAGAAACATAGAGCAAATTAAATTAGCTGAAATTTCATTGCATCCTAGTTAGTGGTGGAAACTGGAAAGACCGGAAAATGCCTCGGCAGAACCAAATTGTGTTCCAAAATTGTCAAGTACATTGACCCAAAGCATTTATTTTTTGAGTGTAAAACTGTGATTTTGGTAATAGATATAAGGTGAGGTATTGATATACTTCATCAATTTCTAATCAGAAATGTCAATGGTAGTATACAGCTTCACCCATCAACTACTGTAAGTAGGGGTGGCAATTCAGGTCAGCGAGTCGTGTACTCGTGTTCGTGTTCAACTTTGGGTCAATTTCGGATTATGTTCAAAATACATCAAAAATTAAGTAAAATATAAGATAACTATGTTTCAAGACAAACAGTAACATCGTGCCAAATTCAAGTTACTGGGTTATCGTGTCGTGTCAGGGATTGTCACCCCCTGGCTGTAAACTTAACATAAGATATGCGATTTTGCACCTGTGATAGATCTCATGCATGTGTATGTAAACAAGCTGAAAAGCAACTCATACAATCTAGCAGTAAACGCCGCGTTTCATACAATTTTGCATGAGCATTAAGATATATACCGAAGTGAACGGCAGGCGACAGCCAAAACTCATTTGCCTTTGCCAACATCATCAGGCAACCTCAAACCCATGAGTCCTAGCAGATTGGAAGCAGGACCAGACAATCCTTCTTGAGAAGAATAAGAAACTAGAAAATTCTTTACCAGGTTGATATCTACATCCACAGGGGTGAACTCGTCCATCTCATCGTTGACAGTAGAAGTTCCCTGCATATGTATATTTAACCCATTATATTGAAGAGAGCTAAATTTTCAAAAGAATTATTTCCAGAAACTATTTGTGAGCCTGCATGTAAACTAATGCATTCATTTACTTGTGGATATGATCATGTGAATAGTGAAACCAAATTCACTTGGCCAAGAGTTCAACTAAGAACAGAAAATTAGATATTATTCTTACCCATAACACTAGTCTGATTTAATTTTCCATACCTCGTCATTCTTTTTAGAGGATTGTTCTTCTGCACGAACAAAAGTTTTATCCAATGTAGTAGCCTTCAGTTCCTTGTTTAGGGCATCTGAATATGTATCCATGAAATCATTCTCTCCCTCTTCAATATCCTCCGAATGCTCACTGTCATCCTCGTCATCATCTGCAAGTTTTTGAGATATATATCAGATCATAATTTCAAACCGCCTAACATAAAAGGTTAGACATCAAGTACAGCCTCTAGTATACTTTTCATTCAAACCCTATTTACTCGCTTCAATATCCTATCACCCAAGTACAAAACAGGCATTAACTATTTATATGCTACTTCTTGACATACTTCATTCGTAAAAACAATGGTCATGTCAGTGTATTTCTCTGAATCATTTCCAACTTTACTCACTCAGCAGCAACTTACGGGATAGTCTAGTTTGGTAATATAATAAACACTGGGATCTGAATAACCCCGTCTCCTTCAAGGGGATGTAGTCAGTAGCATACAATTTCCCAAATCAACACTGGAACAAACATTAAGAATCAACACATAGCAGTACTTGAAAGGTTACCTAAATCAAGGTCTGAAGATAACCCTTCATCAAGATCAAAGTCGTTGCCATTATCTTTAGAACCACTGTGCCCCATTACAGTTTCCATGTCTTTCATAAATTGATCCACGTCAAAATCAACATCTTTCATGTTCCTGAAAATAAAATAATATAATTGAGATATATAATTCAAGACATAAGATGTTAACTTCAGTTATTGACACTGAACCTATGACAGCTAAGAAAAAGGAAAACTCAAACTCAGCCATATGCAACCACAATGGATATTTTTACAGCTGCTCAAGTATCCACGTTGAGTCATTTAACAGAGAGAACACATATTGTAGTAAAAGAGTAACATTCCTATCAACTTAAACACGGGTGGGGTGGGGGTGGGGTTTGTTAAATTAATTGGTACACATGATAGAGAAATGAAGAAGATGAATTGATAGAACTCTTGAGAAATACAACAAATGTAATGGAAAACAATACAATACAAAATGGGGAGGAGGCTACTAAATATATAGATATAAAGATAAAACCCTAGCTATCAACTAAGAAAGGAAAATACAAAACTACCCCCATAACATACATATAACTCTAACATCCCCCCACAAACTCATGATGATGTAGTAGAAATCATCGAGAGTTTGCCAACCAAAAACGAAAGCGGGAAGCGGATGCGACTTGGTGAAAAGATCCGCAATCAGAAAGATGATGAGATGAATGGTAAGTCGAGGGTCCCATGTTGCAAGTGATGACGAGTGACATGACAATCAATCTCAATATGCTTTGTTCTTTCGTGGAAAACTCGAGTTGTGAGCAATCTAAATAAAGACTTTGGTTATCACAATGCATGGGAGTAGGTGAGGACAAATGAACACCCATATCTGCAAAGAAGCCAACGTAACCAAACTATTTCGATTGTAGTAGAAGCCATCGCCGATACTCGCCTCTGTGGAGGATCGAGACACAACATTTTGTTTCTTACTCTTCCAAGAAATAAGTGAGTCTCCAAGAAAAATACAAAAACCAAGAGTGGATTTTCGATCGAGGATCACCGCCCAATCCGCATCGGCCTATGGCCCTCAACTCTAATGAAGATGTAGATGGAAACAAAAGACTCTCGAAAAGAGTGCCACGGAGGTATCGCAAGATACGAGCTCGCATGCCCAATGAATCAGTAGTGGGGCAAGTGACAAACCGACTCACAATATGAACAAAGATATGCAAGATCTCGACGCGTAATGGTTAGATAAACCAAGCTTCCAACAATAGTGCGATATAAGGTAGATCGCATGGTGTGCCATCGGAAGGAGAATATCGAACATTAAGTTCAAGAGCGTATCAACCGTCCGAGTATCAAGACGTGCTTTCGATCAAGTATGTCGGCAATGTACTTGGGTGCGGAAAGAAGATAACCTCGGGGGAGCTCTACCTCAATACCCAAGAAATATCGCAAAGGTCCCAAATCTTTCATTTCAAAGCGAGCTAACTCGCATTTCAACAACGCAATCCCATCAACATCATCACCTGATGATCATGTCATCAACATATAAGGAGAGAAGAATAATAATACCAAAGACATGTTGAAGAAAAGCGGCGTAATCATGGTTACCGAACTAAAACCAAGTGAAGTAAGACGACAGAATTTTCGAACCAAGCCCGGAGCCTGTTTGAGACCATACAATGCTTTCTTAAGCTTGCAAACTTCGCCCGATTATGAGGAACCCTGTGGGTGGGATCATGTAAACTTCTTCTTGAAGATCACCATTCAAGAAGCATTTTTGACATCCAATTGAGATATGTGCGCTTTGACGTGAAAAAAACAAAGAATAAGAGTACGAATCGTAGTCATTTTTGCAACAGGGGCAAATGTTTCCTCATAATCCATACCATATTGTTGTGAATAACCTTTAGCAACCAATCGTGCTTTTATATCGCTCAATCAACCATCGATTTGGTTTTAATTTTATAAACCCAACGCGAACCAATTGCCCGCTTACCAGGTGGTAAAGATACCAAATCCCAGTGTTTGTTTTATGCAAAGCGAAAAGTTTCTCGGTCGTAGATGTCGCCATAAAGGATCGAATCGCTTCTTTATAGGAGCGTGGTTCGTAAATTTGGTGAATAGAGGATAAAAAAATGAAGCAAAAGCGGAGAGTAAGAGGAATAAACAAAGTCGTAATCGAGTGGACTTACGTGTACGTTGGGGATATCGAGGAGGCAAACGATCCACAATTTCGTGAAGCGATTGGGGTGCCGTAGGCGTAGACGGAGCAAAAGAAGATTCGATGAGTCTCTATCTCGTGTTATCCGAGAATGGATCAATATGAACAAGATCGCTTTTGAGATCTTTATGAGACTAGAGGAATAGAGAAGAATGGAATATGCTCAAGAAAAAATACATGACGAGACACATATAATTTTTGAGCAACAGGATCAAAGCAACCAGATCCCTTCCGACCTTCTCCATATCCTAAGAAAACACAAATAAATGAACGAGAAGATAATTTGCTTGCGTTCAACATGAGGGCGAAGGACAAAACATGCACAACCAAAGACTCGTAAAGACGAATAACTAGGGGTGGAACCATAAAGTCTCCGAAATGGTGATAAATCGGATGTAATGGATGATGGAATCCTATTTATACAATGGACAATAAGAACGCTTCCCCCTTTAATTCACTGAACCGAACTAGATAGTAAAAGTGAGCGGCGCTTTCAATGATATGCCTATGTTTTCTTTCAAAGAATACCATTTTGTTCAGAGTATCCAGCAAGAAGTTTGATGTAAAGTCTCATCCAAAGCAAGCATTCACGAAAATTATTAGATGTGTACTCCCACCCAAGTCACATCTAAAGCATTTTATGATAGCGAGAGAATCGAGTTTTTACAAAAGCTCGAAATGAAGTATATATACTCGTAAAATCGAACGATGCTTCATAAAATAAACCCAACAATAACGAAATAATCATCAATAAAAGAGACATAATATCGAGAACCCCTTTCGGGAATGGGAGCAGTCCCCACACATCGAATGAACCAAATCGAATGGCGCAAAGAGGGAATTAGAAACACTTCGTTTAAAAGGTAAAGCGGAAAATTTTGCGGTTTACAACCACTACAATCGAAATATCATGAGATGACAATTTTCCTAATGAACCCGTAGGCAAAAATCTTAAACGTGAAGACGAAACATGACCCAAACGAGAATGCCACAAATAAAAGCTGCTTTAGACGATGAAGGACTCAAACGAAAAGAAGACAAATCAACAAAGAGAAGTTGCGATAGAGGTACTCGAGGTCATCCAAAATGTATAACTCCTCCGTGCCTACGCCCGTCCCAATCAACCGGAATTTGGATCCCGCACACAAAAGAAGTAGAAGAGAATGATACTAAGTAACCTAATCACACAATCGGCTAACGAAACAAGATTTAATGCAAGTTTGGGAATATGGTAGACATGTGGAAGAGACAATTGAGGTGTGGCTACAGATCCAATTCCCCGCTAAGGGTAACAAAGTACCATCGCCAATAACAATGTCTAGCATATGTGGGTGAAATGGAAGTAAAACATGATATATCGGGGACATATGATGAAAAGCTCCAGAATCTAATACCCAATAGAGGAAGATATACCGACGAGCTCGGAGTTGACAAACCTGAGGCGATACAAAGCATGAGATGACGAGGCAAGAAAATTTCAAATTGTTCGGCAATTGTATCCATGTAAAGGCCGATCGAGGTAAGAGTTCCGGACATCACGAGAATCCTGAGGAATGCAGGTGCAGCAACAGAACACGAGTCGCTGGGGCGGCCTAAAACCACGCTGATTTGGATGGACAAACCGATGTTGGGGAGGTCGTGGATTTTTCTCGCTTGAAAACGCTTGTTGCCACCTTTATTCAACTCGGACATCGAGCCTTCCAATGTCCTCGGTTGTTTACAATAACTACACTCATTATCGCAACCTTTGGGTGAGGTCCTCCGAAAGAGAAGGTGGGCGATGGGGCACGCGCAAGAACGGATGAAGGAGGAACATGAAGAAGAACTCCTTTCCCCCGCCGAGACTCGAGGCGTAATTCTCCGCTAACAATTCACTTACAACCATAGTTGTTAAAGCGAGCGAAAGCGCACTGGCGAAAAAAAGCCTCCTCGGAGCCCGAGGCGCGCAGCGGGGCGCGCCTTTTGTACACATGAGGCGCAAAAATAATAAAAACATTTAAAAATTATAAATTTTGTTCTTAGACTACAAACAAGCAAATATATCATAAAACACATAATTTTATATATTCATGACAACTCATAAGAGCCAAACAACCATCAAAACAAATGTTTATAAAGTTCATCATAAGCAAAGTAATAAAAAATATCAAGCAATATGTTGAAATAATATGCTAAAAATATAAAGACAATAAAAAATTATCAAGAAATATGCTAAATTAAAAAAAAAAAAAAAAAGAAAAACGAAAAGTAAAAACAATATTAATAAAAGAGAGTATCCACTAATTAGTAAATAATAGAACAATTAAAAACAAGAAACCCTAGTTTATAAACTAATTTAACAAGAAAAACATTCAAAATTAAGAAATAACAAAAAAAAGGAAAACGTAAGTGGGTGGCGCTCGGATGGCGGTGGCGCATCTCCGGCAGGTGGCGCGACTCCGGCAGAGGTCGGGCGCTCCGCGATGCAAAGTTCGAAGGGGGCGGAGGCTATGTTTGACGGGAGGCGAAATACATGTGCCCTAGTTAACGTTCTTTTTGGGTTTTGTCTTTTCTTTTTAAAGTGCTAAATAAATTAATATTCATCCTAACTTAAAAAAGTGTCAAAAATAAGTAGCAACTTTGGAAAAAGTCGAAAAACAAAGAAAAATACACGAAGTACATGAGGCGCCTCAGCGCGCCAAACGCTCGGCGCCCCAGCGCCGCCTCCCGATCGTCGCCGCCTTTGGTGCCCAGCGATGGGCATGTCGCCTGCTGCGCCGGCGCTTAAGCGCCGAGGCGCGCTTTAACAACTATGCTTACAATGTAATCAACCGATGGTAGAGGAAGACGGTCAATATATTCCCACGAAGGGACTCAAAATCATCCCGAAGAGCCATCAAAATCAACCAATCGTTGCTCCTCTCACGAGCAATATAGGGGCAAATGCGCGAAGTTCACTAGATTGATGAAATAATTGATCCCAAAGATCGATCCATAGCGAGAATAAAATTCTTGGACATCATATCTTTTTCTTTGAAGAGATCGAATATCTATTTCAACTGTCTTTGTTTAGCAAAATTCGATTGAGTATACAACTGCTCCAAATGTTCCCAAACTTCTTTAGCAAGATCATATTTAGCCAATTGCATACCAATAGAGTTCTCCACGCAATTGTTAACCCAAGTGATAATTTTTGAATTGTTCACTTCCCAAACCCTAGCTATCAACTAAGAAAGGGAAAATACAAAACTACCCCCATAACATACATATAACTCTAACAGGGTTAATTTCAGCCAAGCCTGCACCCAATAGCATCCATGAATAAAAATGTTTCAATGTAGCATTGAATAAAATGGAATAGGGTCCTAATTTTCATCTAAGATGGAAAAATGAAACTAAATATCACAAATCTTAAATGCAAGAAAAAGCAAATGATGAACCTGTCATTTGGAACCTCAGCTCCTTCATAACTTGACATTTTGTCAACAAATGCCTGCATGGATTTAGCAATCCCCCCAAGATCAAACTCATCAAAATCTTTGCCAGATGCGGACTCCCCATCCTGCTGCACTTTCGACTTATTTTTATTCTTTTGGTTCAAATTGTAAAGTTCCATCTCCTTTTCCCTATCCCGAAGAGCAGCATTTAATTCATCTTCACCACCATAAAGCCATGAATCATCGTCAGATGGAGGAAGCTCCTGATTCTTGAAATCATCAGCTGAATGTGGTAGGGCAAGAATTTCATCTATGCGTTTAACAGGTGCACTCAACACTTCACTGTAATAATAGCAGCATATCACTAGAAGGGCCAGGTTTTACTTTTAATATGACAGAGTAATAAATATAAAATTAACCAATAAGCAGGAGATATGGAGTTTCAAAAGGTGCATCGGCCATTATTTTCTGCAGACATATAATAGATGCCAAAATTATAATGTATGTCAATAACACAAAAAAGAAAAGAATAAATAACACCACACACCGAGCTCTAACATGCAATGAACTATTCCGGTAATATCCCTCAGCATTCTCAAGCAACCTCTTGTATTCCTTCGACCCCGGCAACAACCCTTCGAAATAACCACTCCTTTCTAAACTCTCCCTAAAAGCTTCCCATGTGCTCCCCTTCCCTTCATCCCCCTGCTTCTTTCTCAATTGATACATCATCTCAAACCCACAACTGATTTTCATTCCCAGTTCTGCCTCCACATACTTTCCAACATTGCTTCTCTCTGGCATCGGAAAGCAACCAGGAGCCTGAAACTTCTGCTGCACCAACTGTGCATACATTGCCCTTGACATCCTCACACCCACCTCCACCATCTCCTCCTGCTTTCCCCTGGGTAAAAACTTCTCCATTCTGGCAGCATACTTCATACTATCGATATCCCTATCATAGAACCCCTCAACCGCCAGAGAAATCAAGCTCGGCTCATGCTTCAACACCCATGCCACCGAAACTGGTAGTCTAACCCTCACTCTATGCACATTTCTGTAAGCACGCTGTGGATGCTCACCAATTCTCTTGCTCAGATGCAACTGGACAGCATCTGGTGCGCGCGACACGGAATCATCATCTGCGCTCACCAAAAACCGCAAAGAATCCTCCAACTTCGGAGTCGAGGGGAACTTTGATTTCGGGATGATGTGAAGGAGGCCGCGGCGGATGAAGACGCGATTGGTGGAGGTGTCCGGGTTGACCCATTTAGGGAGGTGGAAAGCGGACTCGATTAACAGAAACTCGCCGTCCGAATCCCAGACACGGATGGATAAATTAGGGAAGGTCCTCGAGATTTCGAATAGGAGGTAGACGACAAACCACTCGTCCTCAAGATTATCGCCGAAGCGAAGGTGGCCGGAGAGATGAGGAACGGGAGAGAGGGTTATGGAAAGGGAGAAAGGCTGGTGTTGCCATATGTAAGGGTCAGTGAACGGGGCGATGTGGTGGAGGATTTGAAGATGGAGAGACTGCAGCTCATCGGCGGCGGTGGTGAGGGAGGAATCGGGGAAGATGGAGTAGAAAACGGTGTCGTCCGGAGGGCAGGAGTTTCTGAGGCCGAATATTGATGAAGAGGGAGAAGAATCTGCTGCCGCCATAGCTGTGTGAGGTTATGAGGGGGTTTGTTGAAGGTTTTGCAGAAATTTTTTGACGAGGGTTTGATTAAAACGACATCGTTACCACAGCTCCAGGTTTCAAGTTTTGGCGGTTTGATATGGTGGAAGGTGGCAAAATTGTTTTTTAGTCGCTTTAACCTTAGATATCTTGGAGATTTAGTCGCTTTTTTTTTGAACTTTGATTTTAGTCGGCTTTAAGTGTCTAAAATCAGAATTTTGGTCCTATCACCTCACGATATGCGGTCAAAGTGACTGTTTTCCTAAGGTGCATTTTTGTTTTTTCCAAAACATAAAATTTCAATTAAAATGGATGAAGTGGTTCTTGTTGGGAATACACTTGGCAAATGAATAGGGAAAAATAAGAATAAATCCAACTTGACAATATAAAATATTTAAATTATTTTAAATAAAATAAAATGGGTCTACATAATATGTTGAAATTATTTTCTAATTTAAAAACATAAATAATTTAAAAAAACATTAATCTTTGATAAAATAAAATATCGTAGTTAGATAAACATATTCAAATGAGCCAATGATTTTATAAATAAAATAGCGTTTATTCTCTACAAACATGAAAAATAATTCAAAAAATTATTAACACCTTGCATGTAGTTTTATTCATTATTTAATATTGTATAAAATATGAAATATAATATTTTCAAATGAAATAAAAATAAAAAAATAAAAATAAAAAAGTGTGAATTTCACATCAACTACAAATTGAAATATGATATATATTATAGTTTTAAAAAAATAGAAAATAAATATTAAATTATATATAATTTTATGATATATATTATATATATTTTATGTATTAAAACAATTCAAATGAGCCAATTATTTTATAAATAAAATAGCGTTTGTTCTTTACAAACATGAAAAATATTTCAAAAAATTATTACCACCTTGCATGTAGTTTTATTCATTATTTAATATTGTATAAAATATGAAATATAACATTGGCAAATGAAATTAAAATAAAAAATAAAAATAAAAAAGTGTGAATTTCAGCCTGTCAACTACGAATTGAAATATATTTATCTAACTACGATATTTATATTTTATAAGTAATTTTTTTCTAAATTATTTATGTTTTTAAATTAAAAAATAATTTTAATATATTATGTAGACTCATTTTATTTTATTTAAAATAATTTAAATATTTTATATTGTCAAGTTGGATTTGTTCTTATTTTTTCCTATCCATTTGGCAAGTGTATTCCCAACTAAGCAACCACTTCATCCATTTTAATTGAAATTTTATGTTTTGGAAAAAACAAAAATTCCACCTCATGAAAACAGGTCACTTTGACCTGCTATAGTAGGTCATAGGACAAAAATTCTGATTTTTGTACACTTAAAGGACTAAAATCAAAGTTCAAGAAAAAAAAGGACTAAATTTTCAAGTATGCCCACTTAAAGGACTAAAAAAACAATTTTGCCGGTGGAAGGTTTTAGATACGAGGGAAAAAGCCAAAATGTTCTAGAATTGTGTCTTTTGGGGGTTTAAATAGTAAATACATAAGCTCAAATGTGGCTAAATATTTAAAATTTATAACACTTTTAACAATAAACTAGTGGCAAAAGTTTGTATGAGACGGTTTTATGGACATTTTTCACAAGACGGATCCTATATGTAAATAAGATTTGAACCTAAACTCAAACTCATTATAATGACCCATGTTTTTTTGTGTATTATAAAATCCGTCTCACGAACTTAAGTCAATGAGACGGTTTCACATAAGACTTTCTCCTAGTATATCGTCTTGCGATGCACGGAATGTAATATAATGAAGTACAATACAATTTTGATATTAAAATTTTGATATATTATGGGAATGGTAATAGGGCGATGGGTGGGGCAAAATGTGTATCTCAAGACTCAAATCCGCCCTGTCCTTTGAACGGAATATTGGATTGCAGGTTGACATGTCTTGACCCGAACAAAATAAAGTATGATTCATTAAATAACAATTATTATTATTTAATATATTTTTTTACAAAAGGAATTGAGTGTAGCTCAGTTAGTTTGAACATTTGTAAACCAGACTATTGATTTTGGGATCAAATCCCATCCGTCTCACCCCTATCAGAACTTTGTAATTGTATTAAAAAAATACATTTTTTACAAAATATTATGTTATATGTCCAATGATAAATTAAAAAATTAGAAAATGAGAAGGAAAAAAAAAAGAACGAAAATGAATTGATTTTATATTTGAAGCAAGTTTATACACATTTTTTTTCATATTAGCGGGAGATGAGGAATCAAGTTCCAAATCTAACGTTAGTTGAAGCAAGCTTGAACACAATGCTAACATTATTATATTCACAAAATTCAGTAGCTAGGTTTATCATGCTAAGAACACGGTTTTACTTAAAATAATTGAAGGGATCAAATTCTTAAACAGTACAATATATTGTGAAATGTGTTGCAAATCTAGTAGTAACACAACAAAAATTTTATGTGTTTAACACAATTTTATAGTAAAATTTAAATGCATGTAAAACAAACAAACACAAGAAGATTAAAGAATTGTGTACAAATATAAAAATACTTGTACGATGTCTTTATGACAAAAATCAATAAACAAAATATATTGTTACAAAGTACAAAATACAATAAGACTTAAATATACTCCCTTTCAAATCTTGTAAAGTAGTAAACTTTTCATTATAAACATTTGTTCTAAAAGATCTTGCCTAGCTCCGATTAGACCCCGCCTAGGCGCTAGGCCCTCCTTGTCCGCCTACATTATTTTTCCAATTAGATCCCGCCTAATCCCGCTCAGGTCCCGCTAACCCGCCTGGAGCTCCGCCGCTAGGCGCTAGGCTCTGCCCTACGCCTTGACTGCGCCTGATTTTGGAACACTGTAATATAAACTGAGAAAAAACTCCAATGCTCTCATTTTACATTTCATATATTTCTAAGATGTCCTAGAAAGAACAAACTAATAACATAAGAAAGATGATGTCTAAAATGTTACAATACTTCTAGTAACATGATTTTTCCTACAAACTTCTTGTGCTCAAGTGTATACTCTCTAATTTTTATCAACGGGTCAAATACAGTCCAAAATGTGTATCTTTTTTGCAAGTTGGATTGACTTTAAATAGAGCTATTTGTAACTTTTCCAAGGTGCATTATAAAACCACCTGCAAAAATCAATAACAGAGTGAAACTATTTGCCACCTTTAAAATATGTTATTAAATTAAATTACAGTTAATAATCTTTAAAAGTAAGTTACTTAATACGAAAACTAACTATTATTATATTTTATCCAGAATTTGCAAAATAAAAAAATTAAAGATGTTTGACTTTAGCCGGTCAACATTAGAAAAGGCTTAGAATAGCGATAAGAGTTGTTAAGCTTCAAAAACAAGATTTAGAGGAAAGTTTGTTTTCTTTAGGTCATTAACCTTGGTCAGTTTCCCATTTATTCTAATCACATTATACTTGGATGTACAATCATTAACGAGATTTAGAGGAAAGTTTGTTTTCTTTTTGTCATTAACCTTGGTCAGGTTCACCATTTATTCTAATCACAAAAAAACGTGTTTATCTTCAGAGTATTTCGGTGATGGATATTTACATTAACATTGGAACCATGATCTCTATGGCGACCTGTTCGACTTGCTGCCTACTCAAATTTTCAGTTGTTGGTCATGAATCATCACTTTCATTACACAACTTAGCAACACCATTTCCAGTGCGCTTTCAGATGGAAAGACATGAACTTAGCAACTTGGACGGTGTTGAAACTGCTTGAACGATGCAAGAGCAGCTTGAATGGTCGTAGCTAGCATGCCATCTTTTACACCCTCAATAACCCAAAATTATTTCTCCCACTAAACCGTCCGTCAACTGGAACTACAGTGTGATGATGGAGTGCATATTGAACACTTATTAAGTTTTATATAACTTTGAAACATGTATGTTCGCTCAAAAAAATTTATAATTAATAAATTACTCTATACATTTGATTTAATAAATAAAATCTGTGCATCATTCTCAATACAAAATATCATTCTACATGATTACTTCAGAAATTATCTTGTAAAGTTGAACAACTATTTGTCATATTGTTTGAGATTTACAAATAAATATAAAATAAACAATTGAACAAATAAACACATTCCTTTTATTTAATAAGTATTTTACTTATTATATATATATATTCAAAAAAGATACAACATAATTTAAAGAATCTCTTTGCGATCATATATGTATATATATCTAGGATTTCAATATTTCAGGCATTTCGAAAAATATTTGTATATTGGATTATTTTTTTAAATATAATACATAAATACATACAATATATGTATAAGATTTCAACATTTCAGTCATTTTCATGTAATAGTTGTACAATGGATTATTTTTTCAAATATAATACATATATACATAAAATCATATATTTAACATATATATTTATTCAAGTTTCTATAAGATAGTTTTAAATTTATAATTTCATTGTTCAGATTTATAGAGTATTAATTATTTTTACATAGTGTATTGTTCGAATTTTTTGAAAATTATAATCACATATCTTGTATTTTCCAGATTTTTTGTAAGAAGACACACAATCGAATATTTAACTGTCTAACAAAATATATTTTTGGGATAGAAAATGAACAAAACAAATAGTGATTTTGGTAAACAGTTTAAATTGATAAATATCAAATTATGATTCAAAATATGCTGAAAAACTTACCAACTATAAAAATAAGTATTCATATCACTTTAAATAATAAAGTTAATTTTAATTTATAGAAAATGGACAGGAAAAATATTTGGTTAGAATTTTTGAGAATAGTCTCCTTAAAAAAAAAAAATATATATATATATATATATATATAGTGATACATTGTGTTCAAATAAATACAATAAATTTATGAGATATTAATAATTATTTGTTAGTTAAAATTTATTTCGAAGTATTACGAATTTTAATTATGGAATTTAAACTCATCAGTAGAATAATGCCATTAGATGGGTGGGAGTTAAATGTGTAATTGCATAACCTAAGGGGCCACGGTGTCAATAATTGAATAGTCGAGGGGGTAAACTGTAATTAACCCGAACTCTTAATCTGGTTCCTTCCACCATAAGTTCTCTCCTGGTGAGCAGTTACAAATCAAGGTACAACTTCCACAACACGAAGCTCAACTCAAACAAGCCAGCAATCGCACAATGTGCTATGGCGGCGAGCGATTGCCGTCGAGAGAAGACGTGGTCGAAACCCGAGCCGTGGGGAACGAGAACACGGTGGTGGTGGAAAATCTGATAGACCGTATAGCCGAGACGGAGGCGCGGCTGGAGCGAGCCAGGGCACGGGAAGCCGAGCTGAGCCGCCGTCTCGACGAGATGAAGAAGTTCGTGCTCGTGATGGAGATCCTCGAAACGTACCTCAGGCGACGATACAGAGAGCAGCAGGATCACTTTTTTCAGCTCTACTCGTCTTCTCCTTCGGTTTTCGTACCCTCGAAATAATCCTAATTCTTTTTTTTTTTTTCCGTTTTTCCCGATGAAAAACAGGTACGATTTACTTGCGATATTACTAGTGTTTGAATTAGCGCAGTATATGAGTGGCCATAGCGGCAGTGTTCTACTGTTCTGTGTCAATGATTAAGAATATCATATGATACTCTTTTATCATGTAAATCCGTTATCTTCTTGTAGAGGATCTTCAATAGCTGGGAATATGGGAAATTGATGAATTTGGTTTTTGTTATGTGCTATCTTAGTCTCTTAGAAGTATCTTTCATGATAGAGCAATGGACAATAATTTTGATTTACTATGTAGACTGCGGTTTTCTAACTTTTGTGAGAGCATATTGGGTTTGAATTGCTTAAAGGAGTGGTTGCAAACTCTAAAAGAAAAAGTGATTCTCATTTTTTCCACCTAGAAGCTGAGAATCACTTTTTTCTAGAGTTTGCATACACTTCCTAAATCTTATAAGCACTTTGGTAACTCTTCGAACTTGTTTCAGCTAAATTGAATGCAACAGTATAGGTTTTTGCTATGGGTAACCACAAACTCTTGAGCTGGTTTCACTTAAAAGTGATGTACAATAACCTCTTTAAGTCCTTGTTTTTGAGTTTTAAGCAATGCTAAGGTCCTTCAATATGCTTACAAGCTCTACAGTGTCTCTTAAAGTCTTTACTTTACTAGCTATGAAATAATCCTTATTGTTTCTGCTCAACACATTTTATCAATTTGAAGTAACAAAAAGGGCTAGGGTGGTGGCTTGGTGCTTTTCCTTGTGAAGCGCATTTTATAGCCGAGTGCTTTATGCAAGATTTTGATTATCTTCAGATCAGGCAACACATTCTTTGATAATTGATATGGTCACAAGTTTATTGCTGACCAATTAATACCGTAGCTTTTGCTTACAAGGATATTGGATAACTAATTCTCTTCATCCATGCGAGAAAGAGGTGTTTATGGTCTTAAATGAACATAATATGTTAAAAGATCTGATGACTGAGCCTGATTGATCAGTGATGACATAATGGTCATATGCGCGTGTACTCAGATAGGGGGATGCTTATTCCTCTCTGAGAGTATGAGATCATACAAATAAGGGATAAAACTATCCCTGAGGTTTAGCAAAATTACAAAAAAAACCTAGTTATCTTTTAAAATCACAAATATTCCCTTGACACTTGGTTCTATTTCACAATTTACACCTCAAGAAGGAGGTATTCAAGCAGGCTCTCTTTCTTAGTGTTATATTTGATTAGGACATAATACAGGTCGGAAAGTTCCAAAACAACTAGATTGTTCTTTTTACTAGCTACCTTAACTTCTAGATAGCTACACCAAAAGTTAGGTCATAAGTGTGCAAAGAGCTTGCTTCTAAATCCGAGCTAATTGTCGGTATGCTGGAACATGCCTCGATGATTTAGTTTTTAATTAGCAGTAGAGTTGTATGCTTATTCTATTTATGGAATTTTGTATCACCGAACTCTTTACAAGGATTCTAGTCTCTAAAAAAAGTGAATATTCGTATATTACTGTTACGGAATTGTTGTGTGGTCACCTTGGTGAGCAATTAAGATGCTGTGCTTGTTTGCCATATGTCGAGAAATCATGGCAACAAATGGTTTTTATATATTACGGGATTGGGGTTCACAACTGATGCACGATCGTATACAATTTGTGCCGATTGCATGTGGTTTGGGGCATCTGTGAGTGTTCCTAGCTTTTTGTATTCCCAGTATTGTATTTTATGCATCATCGGTCAAGTTTAATCATCTTTCTTTTATGTCTAAGTGCTTGTATAAAATGGCAGTAGCTCTATGACTGCCTGTTAATAATGTATGCCATTGTATTGCTTATTTGGTTTGCCTAATGTCAGGTACATGTGTTTTTGGTTACATATAATCGCCTTAATTTCGTGTAATTTGAAGGAAGTTTTGTGGAGCAGGTTTCCTATCATCAACTCTGCATTGCTTGTGCTAGTTCACTCCTCAAACCTCTTACACTACGCGACGGGGAGGCAATTTTTTTTTGAATTAAGAATAATAAATCTTGAGAGTGTAATTGAATAGAGGTGAAAATAAAATGAGTAAGTTTGATCGGAAATGTGTTAGTGAATAGATAGTGGAATATGTGAAAAAATGTGTATGATAGTTGATTTTATGATTTTTTGTTATTTTTCTTTTTCTTAAATGAGTAGATGCGACTGCTGGTGATTGATAAACTGAGAATGAGTGAATTGTGTATTTTCTGAAAATTTTCATAAGCAGATGCGTGTTGGGCTATTTGCTCCCTTACGCGCTACAAATGGTTTTTGTGTAGCTAGTTAAAGGGTGCATTTGGATTATCAAATTCCATTCATGAAATGTACAGTTAAAATGTATTGATGCGACATCACTTTAATTCATAAATTTCCTTCAGGAATTATGGTAGTCAAATAATTCATAAATCACATTCATGAATTCTCTAATTGGATGTCAACTGTCTAGTGAGATAACTGTCTGTATTTAACTAGACGTCGGGTTGCCCTAGCGAAAACCTTGTGATGCTCGAGTCAAGTTCGAGCGGCAAGCTCAATTAACTCAAGTTAAATCACTAAATGTCCAAATCAATCATCTCTTATATGACTGTTGTAAAACTATAGTGATACTTCTTAAATTTAATACAATTACAAGAAATTGATGGTGCCTTGTCTTTTTCTTTGAAAATCTGGGGAAGACATTTAGTTATGGATTAGGATGTCCAGCTAACAACTGTATTGATTTAATCCATTTAATTCGTGAAAAGTCCTAAAGTGAATGAAACAAAGTTAAATATGCTTTTCTTTTTCCTCATATTTTTAAAGTTTCTTTGCTGTAATGATAAAGGTTACCTTTCCTGAAATCCATAAAGGGTTGTGTAATCTTATCCTTGTTTTAATGCCAAATCATGGTACCCATATTCATTATTCAACTTTCGACAAACCTCATATCTTAAAATGTTATATCACTTAACCTACTCAAACAATTTTACCTAAATTATTGTGATAATTGCTTTATAAAGAAATGATTGTTTAGTTACATGGAATATTTAGTACATGAACTACCAAAATCAAACTAAGATTGAAATGAAAGTGGACGCAATGAAAGGATAAATACCCCCGGCGAGACCCTTGCCCCTGGTAGTAATTGAGGCGAACAAAAATTCATTTTTTTTAAAAGTGATCAAAAAGTCATATTCAGCGAAATGACAATTCTTATATAGCTTTGGTATTAAGTGAATGAAAAATACTAAGGTTATGTTTGAGAACCTATTTGAAATGGACTTTTAGATATATAAGTCCATATGGGAAAAAAAAAACGTGTTTGGTGGTTATTTATAAATGGACTTTTAAAATAAGTCACCTCTCCAAAAATCCATTTGGAGAACTTATGGGGGATGAGCATTTCCACTAAACACTCGACAATATTTTAAAACCAGTGGCGGAGGTAGGGGCCAACCTGGGCTTTATATGATTATTATTTTAATTTTTTATTTGGTCTATTCCAATAATCTAGTTTCGTCTATCGTCCCACCCTGTAATATTTCCTGGCTATGTCATTGCTTAAAACACCTTTTTAAAAACCCATATTGAAAAATATAAATAAATTTTACTATAACTCAACCAAACCAGGCTTAGCAGTGATCAAAAGGAGAGAAGAAAGATAAGAAAACCAGGCTTCAAAACTAAGAAAACTTTTTCTCAGATGGACATAATTGACACCCCATCCAAATTATCAAATTTCACTGTTTCAACGGCCACTGACAAGAGCATTTCCGTAATTTCATCTCCCAAACTGATAGCAACTTCCTATTAGGTCCAGACACATCGATTATTTCTTCCACCTTCAGATCCGAGGATGCACTTGTTGATTTATTAGCGGATAAAAAGTTACAAATTTCAAAAGCTATCTGTGGTTCGAAAAGAAGGCCATTCTAGGCCTGCTTTCTTCGGTGCCTCAGCAGGGAAATCGAGAATCATAATATTATGGATATGGTTGTTTCTAAGTCTTGGGGATGAAGTTGAGGAGGAATCCCGGCATACTAAAATGGCTCCGCTGAGGAGCTTTCGTAAACAATGAATATCCTTCACTTGGAACGTTAGAGGGATCTCTAACGATCTCTCTAAAAGCTAGCTTACGACATCATTGCTTGATTACCAAACCAGTTGGCTTTGTGCGTGGAACCAAAAACGAATATCTCTTCGATTAACTCTCTTATTGGGCGACTATGGGGTTATCCGTTACGGCTCAATCATAGGTCGGGCATGCTGGCTAACATTTGGATTTTGGTTTCCTCTCGTTTCACTTTAGCCTCAGTGTTGCATATGACTGACCAATTTATTTTGGTTGAGGTCTCTTTTCGGTGGGTAACTTCAGAATTGGATTTGTTCATGGTCATGCCTCGTATGGGCGCCGTCGGGAACTTTGGCGTGATCTATTAGCTTCCCGGGTTTCTAATTTTCTTGTGGTGGGGGATTTTAATGATGTGTTAGGTGCTCATGAACGACGTAGCTCTCACATTCCGAATATGATTTCGTGTCATGAATTTATGCTTTTCATCGAAGATTGTCAGTTGATAGATATCCCTTCGTCTGGCCATAAGTATACTTGGAAAGGACGCATGCATACGGGGAATCACGTGGAATCTAAAATTGATAGGGGTCTTATGTCTGAGGGTTTCTTGAACTTATGGGAGACTGTTCGTTGCTATGTTTTGCCTCGCACTATGTCTGACCATCATCCCATTTCCATCACTTGTAAGGATTCATCTCCTTCTGGTCCGCGCCCTTTTCGGTTTCAGCATATGTGGCTTCTAGATGACAGACTCTTTGCTGTGATCAGGGAGTCGTGGAATATGCCTATCTTGTCTACTTCCCCCTGGGGTCGCATTACTGGTAAGCTTAAGCGTCTCAAAGTTTGTCTTAAAGACTGGAATTCTACAGTCTTTGGTAATATTTTTCAGCAAAAGGAGTCCATTTTATCAGATATTGCTGCCATTCAAGAGTCGATCGCCATAGATGGTTATTCAGATGAGAATTTTTGCCAAGAGGTGGAGTCTAATGCTCTGTTATCGGAGCTAATGCATAAGGAATATGATATGTTGCGCCGAAGCCGGAACACTTGGCTTAAGGATGGAGACAGAAATACTACGTTTTTTCAACGGGCAGCTAAAATTCGTAAGTGCAGGAATTCTATATCTTTACTGGTTATTGATGGGGAGAATTGTAGGAACCCTGTTGCTATTGCAGAGCATGTGGTTCAATTTTATGAGAATTTGTTCACGGCTTCCTTTTCTCCTACCTCTACGTCGTTGACTCGTATTTCCACCATCATTCACCCATCGGTCACGCCTCACCAAAATATGAGTCTCATTAATCGCCCTTCCATCGAGGAGATTAAACAAGCAGTTTTTGAGATGGATCCTGCGAGTGCTCCTGGACCCGATGGCTTCCCTGGTAAGTTTTATCAGTTTGCTTGGGAGTTGGTTTCGTCGGATGTGGTTCAAGCTGTTCAGAATTTCTTTGATACGGGCGTCCTTCCCCCTGGGATTAACTCTAGTTTTGTGGTGCTCATTCCGAAAGTAGCAGAGGTTGTTAAAGTCGATCAGTTCCGACCCATTGTACTTAGTAATTTTCTGTTCAAGATTATTACTAAAATTCTTTCCAGCAGGTTGGCTCCAGTGGCGACCTCTATCATTTCACCGGCTCAGTTTGGGTTTATTGCAGGCCGTCGTATTCATGATTGTGTTTCTCTTGCTTCTGAATGCATTAATTGTTTAGATCGTCGGGCATATGGTGGCAACATGGCCATCAAAGTGGATATTCGCAAAGCTTTTGATACCATCTCTTGGGATTTTTTGTTGGGCGTTATGAGAGCCTTTGGTTTTTCGAACAAATTTTGTGGTTGGATTTCTAGCATTCTTCAGTCTGCCAAACTTTCGATTTTACTGAACGGCTCTCCGGTTGGCTATTTTGGGTGCTCGCAAGGGGTCCGTCAAGGGGATCCGTTGTCCCCGCTTCTGTTCTGCATTGCGGAAGAGGTTTTAAGTAACCTCATAAGTCAACACGTTCAATCTCGGGCTATCTCTAGTATTCGGGCTGGTCATGGTATCTCTTATCCTACGCATTTATTGTATCCTGATGATGTGATCATTTTTTGTCAAGCTTCCATTGATAATGCTGAGACTATCTCTCGTATTCTCTCGGATTATGAGCAACTTTCAGGTCAGTGTGCTAATCGTGACAAATCCACCATCTATTTTGGCAAATTTGTTCGTCAGAAGAGGTCTATTCTTCGTTCGATCTACGGATGAGGAGAGGAGTCTCGCTTTTACTTATTTGGGTGTTCCGCTTTTTAAGGGGGTGCCAAGATGCGGATTCATTTGGAGCCAATTATTGATCGTATCATTAGCAAATTCGATGAATCGGAAGGGTCATTCTTTGTCTATGGCCGGTCGGGTTTGCTTAGTTAACTCGATTATCTTGATTCATTGTTCATTCTATGATGGTTTACAAATGGCGGTCACGCTCATCCGTGATCGATTGGGCCGGGCGCTCGCAATTTTATTTGGGTGGGACATCACGAAAAAAGGCCTTGTTACGGTCTCTTGGAGTCGTATGTGTGCGCTACGGAGGAGGGTGGTTTGGGTTTGCGTTCTATTTCATCTATGAATGAGTCCTTTTCGATGCGTTTTGCTTGGGATATTTTGGCTACAGTTCTCTGGGCTCGATTCGATTCCTTCAGTCGGTTTTGGATGGCGATCTTGAGCCTAAGGTCACTCCGGTTAGTTCTCTTTGTGGACGGGTTTTCGCCTTTTATTTCTTCTCTCAAGACAGGACTAGATGGATTATCGGGGATGGCTCCACTATTTCGTTACGGTGGGATAATTGGCTTGGGTATAATATTGCAGATAAATTGGATATCCCTCGTCGATTTCGCAGGATTTTAGATCAAAAGGTTTCCGACTATCTTTTTGATGGTACTTGGCATCTCACTTCATTGTTCATTTTGAATCGTGAAGATATTGTCATGGATATGTTGGACATGCCTGTTGTTGGTGGGAAATATTCTCGAATTTGGTCTAATTCGGTTCATGGCGCCTGTTTCATCTCGTATAGCTTCTCGGCATATACATACGAATTTTCCCATTGTTCGTTGGGGTAAATGGATTTGGCACACGTGTATCCCATCTCGTCGTTCCTCGCTTGTTTGGCGCGTTATTAATAAGCTTCCTCTTGTGGGGTCATTTGCGGAGGAAGCGGAGAGGGACTATCGGGCTGCGCTTTGTCACTTTTGTTTCCATCATTCGGAGGATTTGGATCATTGTTTTTGGATTGCCCGATGGTGCGACACCTAACCGGGATTTCTTTTCCGGTCTCTTCAATGTTCATTTGATTTCTCTTACGGCATTTGGGGTGTTATCATTCGAGCTTGGAGGCTGAGGAAGCTCTCGATCCTATTTTTGTGAAACTTACTTTGATTACTCGATTTGGGTTATCGGACTTGTCGCAATAAAGCGATCTTTGAGGATTACAAGATTTCGATTATGGTACATTCGGAGCTCAAGTTTTTCATTCATTAGAGAATCCCGTCATACTCCTATCGGCTATATGAATAATGATTCGTTGGATCTTTCTATTTTGAGCAAACTAGCCATCCCCTGCTATTGTAGACGTAATAATTACCCTATTCTTGTGTGTTGGAGTCTTCCTCCGTTTGGTTGGATTAAAGTTAATACTGATGGGAGTGCAATGGGGTCGCCAGGAGACTCTGCTTGTGGTGGTGTCTTTCGGAATTGCCATGGCTTTGTGGTTGGGTCGCTTCACCGTCCCGGCTTGAGTCGGGGTTTCGCTTTTAAAGCGAGTTACAAGGGGCTATCACCGCTAAATCGCGTTGGATAAAGGTTGGGATTTTATTTGGTTAAGTCGGCTCGTCTTATGTGGTTTCGATTTTTCTACCTTTTCTATGCAAGTTCCTTGGGTCATCAAAGCGCAGCTTATTCTCTTATTCCGTCGTCTTCGTCTCGTTCATTTCCTGCGTCTCATGTTTATCGGGAGGCTAATCGGCGGATGCCACCCTTTCTAAGAAGGCGTATGCGATTGGTAATACTTGGTGGGATGCGGCGCGCTTTTTTCTTCGAGGAGGTTATTCTTTGCGGATCGCACTCTACTTTATCACCTCGGACATTAGTGGGGAGGATTCCTTTGTTCTTTGTTTCGTGTCGCTTCGGGCTATTCATCGAGATAGTTTTTGCGCTTTGTTTTGCCTTTCTTTCTTCTCTTTTTCCTACCAGGGTTTTCCCACGAGGGTGGGTTTTACTTTGGTAGGTTTTAATGAGCCCATTTTGGCTACTGTCGGCATGTGACTTGATTTCATCTTTTTGTCTGATTCCTCTTGTTTTTCGTTATTCTTTAAATTGTTTGGGCAGAAACAAGATTTTACTCTTTTATTTTTTATATATTCCGAATTTATTCAAAAATGCTTCTGTCAGCTAAAAACACACTCCCACTACGCCGCCACTCTTCACCATTACACCGCTTTCTTTTTCTTCACACTTAAAATCTCTCTCTCACATCGCTTGAGTTGACGGTGGAGGAGATTTTCTCTCTCTTCTTCTTGGTTTACTGAAAGAAGGTTAGAGCGAGGGGGAGAAGAGAGTAGGAAGAGTTTTTCTTTTTCTTTGAGTTATTTTGTCGAACAGATTGAGTCCCATTTAAGAGGGAGGTGAAATGGAAGGTGGGTCGAGGTTAGAAAGGGAAAAGAAGGATGGTGGAAAAAAGGGTGAGAAATTGGGATCTATTTTGGAACCTAAAATTGAGCCTTTTGTACCGAGAAAGGGGTACGACCCGAGGGAGCTGAGATCTTGGGCTAAGAGGACGGGTTTTGTTTCAACTTTCTCTGGTGAGACTGAGAGAAGTGTTAGTGGGAGAAGGGAATTGAATGAGAGGAGGAATAATGATGGCTTTGGTGAGAGGTCTGATTTGGAGAAGGGTATTCTTGAGAAAAATGAGTCTATATCACCCACAATTGAGATTGATCCTATTTTAGGGAGGACTAGGAAAGGAGGGCCTGAGATTGAACCAGTTTGGAATGGTAGGGACAAAAAGGGAATTTTGGGGTTTAGAGATGAGAATGAAATGTTGAGGAATGGGGCGGCGGAGGGGAATTTGGGGGCGACAAATGCATTGAGGGCAGATGGGATTAATGGAAATGAAAGTGGCTCGACAAATAAGAATGGGCCGGGTATGGAGCAAAAGACGGGTGATGGAGATTCGGGGAGAGGAGAAGGTGTTAATATGTATCCTGATGGAGAGGATTCAGGCGATGGGGGATGGCTTTCGCCGCCGAAAATGATATGTGGATTGAAAGATAATCCTGGTTATGGTTAGTTTTGATGTCTTTGCTGGTATTATCATCAATTGATATGAATTTGTTAGTGTTGTGATACAAATAATCTTTCATGTGTATTGAAAAGTTTGAAATCCTACTAAAAATGAATGTTATGTTGCTTTAATATGATTTCCAATTATGCCAGCAATTAAGACATCACTATATTGGCTTAGAGGTTGGGTGTTTGAAGTTGCATTTACTTTAATGACTTTTCTTAAGCTGCTTCTTTAGTTTCTTTCCAAACAAAAGCTAGCTTTAGATGGAAACATATTTAAGATTGCGAGAAAAACTGTAAATGAAATTGGTAGACGTGGACAGTGGACTATCGTTAGAATGCAATATATGATTCTTCAACCGTTATTGAATGCTTTCATGCAAGAGTTTGCATGTTGTAATATATAACACAAGAATGAATATTCTAGCTGGTTGAACCATTATATGTAGTCAGTAGAAAGCAAGGGCGGAGCTAGACCTTTAATAAAGGGGGGGGGGGGGGCTAAACCAATAAGAATTGAATGTTTTAATTTCAAATATTAGTATTTAAATATAAAATGTATATAGATAATAGAGTTTTTGAAAAAAATTGGGGGGCTAAAGCCCCCTAACCTCTCACAAGGGTACGCCCCTGGTAGAAAACCTGTTTCTGATCGAACGACACTATTAACAGCTTATATCAAGCTTCAGTAGCAATTTCTCACTTGTGTTGTATTACCTATACTGTGACGGAAAGTTTTTGCTTAAAGGCAGATACTGTGGCTTGCATCAAAATCCAGCTACTTAAGAATATCTTCGATTGATCCTGAAAGTATTAGACTAATGCTTCACATAATATCATGGATTCCTCGACATGGATGGTAGGTAGTTGGTTCTCATCCTTCAAAAACTATGTTACATATGAATTACGGCAATGTGGTAATTGGCTATTTTTTGTCCACTGTAACTGTTCTACAATTTTGCTCGACTGGCATAACAAGTACCCATATATAATATCAGTAATGTTTCCTTGCTTTTGCTCCTGCAGCCTTTTCTGAATGCTAAACAACCAATATATCTTTGCCTCGTTAATTTAAAAATGTATTAAAATTATTGGCTAGAATTTTATTGTTATATACTTTGCACCTTTGTCGACTCCAGTTTCAACGGGCGTGATAGTTCATAACTCAAAACATGCGTAGTTTATTTAACTTCAGCTTCATCGTGGTCCTTTAGTTGTTGGAGCTACTGTGCTAAAAATAACCTGGTCTCTTTCAGTCTCTTCTGATACACAATTGGTGCCTTCATGTGAAATATGAATAGTTTGTCATACACTTATCGTGCTCTTTTAAACTGCAGTGCCCGTTATATTCTACGGTTTGCAACACTATTTATCATTGGCTGGTTCTCTTATTTTCATTCCTCTGATCGTTGTACCTGCAATGGGCGGAACTGATGTAAGCACATGCTCCCAGAGTTTTGGAATAGGAGATAAGTAAATTTAATCATTTATTCCTCATATTTTCCTGAAATGGTGACAGAAAGATACTGCTACAGTAATTTCCACTATGCTGCTGCTATCTGGTGTCACAACAATATTGCATACATACTTTGGTACTCGTCTTCCGCTGGTTCAAGGCAGTTCATTTGTTTATTTGGCTCCTGCATTAGCTATCATGAATTCACGAGAATTTCGAAATCTCACTGAACATGTAAGGACTTTTGATTCTTCTCTATCTATAAATCTATATATATGTCCGAAAGTTGTAACAAAGAGGAGAGACCATGCACATGGGAAGTGTATTGCTTTTTGGATCACCCAAAGGAACTGCAGAAACATTTACGAACCAAAAAGTAGATATGCAAAGTTTCACAACTAAAGGTTTTCTCTAGTTAAGTGCTCTCAAATTCATGTTTGGTTAAATTTATTGATTAGCAGACCTAAAACCAGTTTCAGTTCTCATTAAAAGTATCTTTGTTTGCCACATTTCATATTATGCGTAAACTTAAATAATGTAATTTCATTTCTAGGTTAAACTTAATGAGTTGTTCAAAGTTAAGCAGGACTCTTTATCCAAAATATACTTAATTTAGAACTTCTCTTTGGTTTTTGTTTACTTTAGAATTTGATAATTACGAGTTCTACGGCATGTCCTGTGTTGTATACAGAGATTCAGGCACATTATGAGGGAATTACAGGGGGCTATAATTGTTGGCTCAATCTTCCAGTGCATAATGGGTTTCAGTGGTTTGATGTCTCTATTCTTAAGGTAATCTTGAAGAAGGGTGCCATTTTTGGGATCTTTCAGCTTCCTTATTCCTGGATATTTGGTTTGAAAAATAGCAATTTTTGGAAAGAACAAAAACTCCAATTTAATCTTAAGAGTAGTTCAAAGAACACAGTTTTGAAAACTCTATTTTTCTTTTTTTTTGACATATGCTATAGGTTCATAAACCCTGTTGTAGTTGCACCCACAGTTGCAACAATGGGTTTCGCATTTTTCAGCTTTGGTTTCCCTCAAGCCGGTGCCTGTGTGGAAATTAGCCTTCCAGAGATCTTATTGGTTCTTGTTTTTACCTTGGTGAGCACATTCATAACACAACTTGGTTAGGCAATTTATCACTGGGATATGATATAATTACCCTTAAATTCAGTTTCTGTTCTTTGCATAAATATTTGGGGTTTAAATGGATCTGCTTATGCTATTCTAAAGCAAAATATAATATTTGTTGTATGCAGTACCTTAGAGGAGTATCTGTCTTTGGCAACAGAGTTTTCCGAATCTACGCGGTTGGTAATTTACAAATACATATGCAATGATTTATGTATGTTATTTTTGCCCCTCATCTTTGTTACAACTTTTGCGGAAAATGATCATTGCAGGTTCCTCTAAGTGTTGTAATTATATGGGCATATGCATTTTTTCTGACAGCTGGGGGGGCTTATAACTACAAAGGCTGCAGTCCAGACATACCTAGTTCCAACATCCTCATCGATGCTTGTAGAAAGCATGCATATACGATGAAGCACTGCAGGACAGATGTTTCTAATGCGATGAGAACCGCTGCATGGGTCAGAATCCCATACCCGCTACAATGGGGTATTCCTATTTTTCGGTTGCGGACTTCAATCATAATGATTTTCGTATCACTTGTTGCATCAGTTGAATCGGTTAGTTACCTTCTACTCAGGTTGATTAGATATTGAATTCTCGCTGTGTCTAGGTTCTTGTTCAACAGTTCTCCATCAGTCAAGCAATCAAATTATCGGACACTAAAAAAAAAGTGCTTCTCACATTTTGGCTGAAAGTAATCACGTTTTAGTTTCTGCAAATGTCAACTTCTGCTTTTGATTCTACTTCATTTAATCAAAATCTAAAAGTAGGGAGGTAAGTGCTTCTAGTTTTATATTTAAAAACAAATAAGCACTTTTACAACTTTTTTCACCAAACACTCTCAACTTTTGATTCTCAACTTCTAATTCTATTTGCAAACACTACCAACTTATGATTCTCAACTAGTTTTACTTCTGCTACAATAAATCACTTCTTCTAAAAGCAGAAGTTTTTGCAAACACTCCCTATATGAGAAATAATCTGCTTTTCCTTCTTTGATTAGGCTGAGGAATTTAAAATCTATACTGCGCATGGCTTATACTCAATGTGTTTGTTGTATTTCTTATGTTTTTCTTGCTTTCGGAATAAAATATAGCTAAAATGGTGTGATGGTTCAAAACTTAAAATTGATGCAAAATCAGAACTATGCAGGTTGGGACATATCACACTGCATCCATGAGAATCAATGCAAAGGCTCCAACGCCTGGCATTGTTAGTAGAGGAATTGGGTTAGAAGGTTTTTGCAGTGTATTGGCTGGACTTTGGGGCTCAGGGACTGGGTCAACTACTTTGACCGAGAACATGCATACTATTGATATAACTAAGGTTGCAAGCCGAAAGGTTGTGGAGGTTGGCGCCGTTTTCTTGATTCTCTTCTCCTTTATAGGTAATGCCCTGAAAACATTTCAAATGGAATTTTATAATTTGTTTTTAGACAATTATGTTGGTAGAAACTTGAATACAGAAAAAATTAGCGATTTTTTAAAAATTACAAATACCCCCTTGAGGTTTGTGTCTATTTTACAAATCTCCCTACAAAAATCTCCCCCCAATTAGGTGCAATTCGTAAAACAGAAACATATGTCAAGGGGTCTTTGTAATTTTGAAAGAAATTTGAGTTTTTTCATAAATAGGCTAAATCTCAAAGATAGTATTTATTAGGGATAATTACAAAAAAAAAAAAAAAAAACCTTAGGGTTTGGGCTAATTACAAAAAACCCAAAGGTTTATGATTATTACAAAAAACCCCTTGAGGTTTGATTACATCTTCCATTTTTTCCCTTCATAAGTAAAAAACATATCAAAAACCCCCTGATATTTATAAAAAATACTACAGTTACCCCCTTAATTTAACACACAATCAAACCTGATAGGTTTTTTTGTAATTTTCTAACATCTCTGGGTTTTTTTGTAATTAGCCCAAAACCTCAGGGGTGTTTTTGTAATTATTTCCTTTGCTTACTCCACTTTATGGTATCCATAACCATGCATCAGCAAGGATTTAATACAGTGGACATTAAACTTGTTTTGTCGACTTATTTTCCATAGGTAAAGTAGGTGCTATTCTTGCTTCAATACCACAAGCTTTAGCAGCTGCTGTCCTCTGCTTCATGTGGGCTCTAGTTGTGGCGTTAGGTCTCTCGACACTGCAGTATACTCAAACGGCAAGTTTTAGAAACATAACAATAGTTGGTGTTTCGTTGTTTCTCGGTTTATCCATCCCAGCATATATTCAGCAGTATCTACCAGAGTCCAGTCTGATTCTACCTAGTTATCTTATCCCGTATTCGGCAGCTTCTGATGGTCCAGTCAACACCGGAAGTAAAGAAGTAAGAGATAAATCCCTTGTTTACTTTATTTTCACCTTATGATTTATAGGTAATTACAAGAAAAAAATCAAGACATATTTGAAAATTGCAAAACACCTCAAGTTTATTCTGTTGTACATTTTCTCCCCTTCATAAGAAAAAACATTTCAAACCCCTCCCCCCCCCCCATCCGATATTTAAGAAATATTACAGTTATCCCCTTAAATTCAAGACATAATCAAATGTGGGGGGCTTTTTGTAATTTTGAAACATCTTTGTCTTTTTTTTTTTTTTAATTAGCCCAAACCCTGAGTTTTTTTTAATTATCCCTTATTTTAATAATGTGAAGTCCAAAGGAGCATAGTTTTGTTATTTTTCCAAGTTTACATTTTGTATTAAGTTGTTCTCATAGAGATTGAAAAACCTTCCTAAGTACCACACCTCATAAAGAAAATGTTGTGGTGAAATTATAAATATTACCCTTGAGATATAGTCTAATTACAAAAAAAGAAAACTCAATTATCTTTCAATATTATAAGTTACCCCTTGACTTATATTTCAATTTTACAAGTTGCACCTATTGAGTTGGAAATTTGTAAAATAAATGCAAACCTCAAAGGGGGTATTTGTAAATTTGAAAGATAACTGATTTTCTTTTTAATTAAACTAAACCTGAAGGGTAGTATTTGTAATTATTCCTAAATTTTATGACGATGAGGTTCAAGAACAAATTTGTTACATACCAGCTGAGAGTGAAAGGATCTAAAAGTTAGATTTTCGTTCTACTATTAAAATTTGTTACATTTTCCCCCTTCATATGCAAAAGACATTTTAAAAGCTTTCTTTACGTTTATCGAAATATTATAGTTACTCCCATAAATTTAGAACACAATCAAACGTCAAGGGGTTTCTTTGTAATTTTGTAATTAGCCCAAACATTAGGGGGCATTTTGCAATTATCCTTTTTTTGGGGGTGTGTGTGTATGTGTTCAACCTTTTCCAATTATCGCGATACACAACATGTACCTTCATCACTCTCAATATACTACACTGAATACTAATGCTTGCTCGGTTCTATTTACTTGCTTTCAGCTTGATTTTGCAATCAACGCACTTCTTTCGCTGAACATGGTGGTCACGCTCTTGATTGCGTTCCTACTGGACAACACGGTCCCGGGTAGCAAGCAAGAACGAGGAGTTTACATATGGTCAAATGCAAGATATAACAACAGATCCATCTTCACTTTCGATTATAACCTCCCAAGTAAAGTTTCTCGTTGTTTTCGTTGGGCAAAATGTTTAGGCGTTCGATAACGTACGTTGGGAAATATTTATGATAGGAAACAATCATCTAGGTTACACTAAAGAAAACAGTATATATATCGCATAGATCGATAGATATCTTCGACACATTTCAAATTATTGTCATAGAAATTTCAGAACTCTTTTTTGGCCTAGGCTTCTTTATTTGGTTGTAAATGAGAACCTGGATTACATTCTGTTGTGGTAGTTTTAGTTGGTTTATCTTTTTTTTTTTAATAAGTTGAGAGTACTGGTTGGAGGAGGGGTGGGGATAAATTTCAAATAAAAACTGAAAGATACCGGGTTCGAACCCCGGTCAACACTCTTATAAACGGTGAGCGATACCACTTGAGCTACAAGCTCGTGGTATTGCCATGGAAATATACATATGATTTGCTTAAAATTTATCCTTTAACACACGAACTATTTTCAAGAAAAAAAAATCGAGAAAATTTTAACTCCTCCTCATCACATTTATTTCTCAACTCGTTCATCTAATCACCATCCAAACATACATTGTGCTTCTCGATGCATCTACTAATACACACATTTCTATTCCCTCATAAACTTCCTCCAATCACTCTCAATCACCAAACAAACAAACGATATATGTTTTTCGATAAGGATTTTCTTGAAGTGTCATATTCTTTTCCCTAGCCCACTAATATCTAAGTCCTTCTCGGGGCCCTTAGAAGAAAGCCCACTTTTCACATAAAGCCCAGACCAAATCCTAGATAAGTTAAAGCTCCAATGGATATTTATATTTTTGTCATTTTCCCCTTAATTTCTGTTCCCAACTTTAATACCAACATCATTAATTTCCCATCGAAATTTTTGAATTCAATAAATTTAACTTTTAACTTATCTTTTATAATTCTATAGTAAATAAAAGTGCGACATTCAACTGGAATCCTAGAAATAGTTCCATTGTGGATGATCATTAGTTTGTGCTTATGTTGCAGAATGTAATGACAAAAGAGTGTACCATACATAGTACTATCATGAACAATCTAAGAGAATCCTAAATATATATTGTACCACATAGTACTAACTAAGAATATTAGGATTTTTTTTTTTTTGATAACTCAAATTTGGTGCGCTTTACGCATTTACTATGCCTACGCATGACAAGAAATCCATGGATATTTACGAATTGACCAATGTTGAATATTATGATTATTATTATGTAGATCCAGATGTTATACCTGATAAACAATTAATCAGTTTTTCAATAAATTTTGATTAAATTAGACATACTAAAATAATTAAATTTAGTCAAATATTTATGATAAGTTACCAAATTAAAATCCCAAATTCCATGTAAATAATAATTTTTGTTGCATAGTTCATCACAACTAATGCATACACTCTCTCATCTACAATTTTCAAATATCTTAGTACGATGATTATAACTACATAATACAATTATATAAATCTTTATAGGTTCTTGATTAAGTATAATTTAGTTAAATGTATGATAATCCAAATTACCCATCATGTAAACATTTAATAAGAATTTTTTGGATTACTACATTATTCAAATAATCAAAAATAAATTACACATTAAACTAATTGCATAATTTATCTTCCTTTCATTATTTATTTAAAAACTGACACTTATTAATACTTAAAAGATAAATAGTTATTTTCATAAAAAATAAAAAATATGTTTAATCACTCGAAATAATATCAAATATACCTATTTTTGCAGCCAGGTGGCTTAGCCCACCTGGCCACCACAAGCAATTGTGGAATAGAGGTCAGGGGTTCAAATCCCTGCTCCATCAAATTGTTTGTGGGGTGGAAGTCAGGGGTTCATATCTCTGCTCCATCAAATTGCTCCCTGGGGCAAATGAGGAGCCGGAGTTGTTGTCTCCGGGCGTAGTCGGCGTAGCGCTGGAACCGAGATTATAAAAAAAAAAACCTATTTTTGCTTAATTATAGCTACTAATTGCTGACAATAATTAATGCCAGAGAAAGACAGAAAGTGCACGTGCGCCTCCCCGGAATCGTCGAGATTATTCAGTCAAAAGATGCTGCCGCACGTGCCTTCCTGGTCAAAGGTCAAAAGCCATTGGATTGCATTGCACGATTATAACTATATAATATATTCTCTCAAAAAAAAAATAACTATATAATATATTTCTTCTAATTTATTATTTTTGTTGGAAGGGAAATTTATTTTAATAATAAAAGAATTAGCTAAAAGAAAATGAAAACCCTAAGCCTAGGATAAGGACGATGATGAGGATGTTCAGCTTTTGATCAAATCCATGCCATACAATTTTATTAATCTTTAATTAACTTTTTTTTTAAAAATATATATATTGGAATTGTTAAGTTGATATTGTTGACCATTTAGGAATGTGGTTTGCACGTTACATCTGTATTATATTAATAAACCAATGTTACTTAAGAAGATAATTATTTCAATTTCATTTGAGGAAAAAAAACGTGTTATTTAAGATATTAACTTTTAATTAACCAAGTATAAACATGATCACTTATAAAAAAAATTATATTGTGGAACAAACTAAATATACTTCGTTTTGTTTAAAACAATAGTCTAATTGTCTATGCGTTGATTACCTAGTACATCTCCAAGAGAGTAATTTATCTTCAATCTGAGCAAAAATTTGCTCAGCAATACGCCACAACTTGCGTTATTTTGAAGATGTAAACATTTCTAAGTTAGAGCCCAACATTGTAGTTGTGCTATTTCTTTTTTTTTTTTTGTTTTGCATGAATAATTTTAGTGTAGAAAATACGCACTAATAGAATATTTTAAAATATATATTCTTTCAGTGCAAAATTTACTGTTGAGTGTGGATTTTGCGCTAAAATAGTGGAAACTATGGAGATTGTCTTAACGTGGTAGTTTTTCTAATTTTCGGAATATGATAACTAAGAAGTTAGTCAAGCTTTGTTTTACTCTAAATTGAATAGCAATACATAATATTGAAAAAGTAATCTTATATGAAATATTAGATTTAATAAAATGCTAAAATAATCAAAATAATTAATAAAAGAAACATTACATGGAGATACCATGCAACTAGAATTTTAGGTAGAGGATATAAGTTTAGACTTTAGGGTTCAAACATTCTCAGTCTGAAATGAGATTTCAAATTGTGCAAAAGGCACATACATTTCCTTTTTTTTAAATTTTTTTTTGCATTTTTTATTCATATTTAAAAATCTCAACTTGGCTACCTAGCGAAAGAAGGAAATAATTAAACAAATAGATAATGTAAACCAACCACAATATATTCTTTATCTTCTGACTATAGTGATCAAGTTGAAAATAACTTTTTTATTTTGTTCATGCAGTTACAACTTACACGCGTATACGTATGAATAATCGGGTTTTTCAATCTCTTATCTTAATTTGACACTTTGATCATCTCTTATATATTGACTTTGTCAGGGGCGTAGCTTGGCCCGGTTAAGCTACCCTACCCCTAAAAATTTTTTCCCCTCATTTTCCCCTAGCTCAATTATTTTTTCTCTTTAAAAACACATATAAATTTTTTTAATTTTTTTCCACCAAAAACGGACAAAAAAATTTGGGGTGTCTTAGGGCCCCCTGCCCCCCTATCTACGCCTCTGGACTTTGTAAAACAAATATTATATATTGTTCACATTTAATGGACATTTAGATATTTATGCACAACCAAATGGACAATTAGATAAATATATATTATTCTATATGTTGCATGCCTGCCCATGAATAGAATTGTTATGGTTTTAATAGATTTTAAATAATTTTTTTTAATAAACTGGGATTATTAGTTGAATAAGATGAGATAAATTTCAAAGAAACTAAAAAATACGAGGTTCGAACTCAAGTTAACACATTTATATAGGGTGAGCGATACCACTTAAACTACAAGCTTTTGTGGTGATTTTAAACTATATATATATACACGACATTTCACTTCTTTTTTCTTTGACAGCCACACGATGTGATGGCATTTCACATTGGTATACTTTTTCATAGAACAAAAAATAATTAAAATAAAAATCTGAAAGTAAAATTTTCAAAACAGTCTCATTCAAACACATATATTACATTCCAAAATATATCCAAAAATACAAAAATACCATTCTTACTATTACTTGCAATGGCGGATCCAAAGGTGGGGGTCAATCTGGGCCCTGACCCACCTTTTTTTAAAAAAAAAAAATATTCAGATATTTTTTTTTAAAAAAATTAGTGTTAATTTTTATGATTTTTATTGGATTTTCTTTCCAATCTATCCTATTTCCGTATATTGGCCTACCTATTAACAGTGGTGGACGCAGGATTCCGGCTTTGTGGGGGCAAAAATGGACCGAGTTCATATATTTAAACTATGAGGAAAAAAATTTGAGGGACAATTGTAAAACACAACTATTTGAAGTTTTTTTTATCAAAGTTTGGGGGGCGGGAAATTGTAAAAAAATCTTTTATTTTAGCTATAAAAAAATAATTTAAAAAACTTTTGTGGGAAAAAATAATTTTGAAAAAGTTTGCGGGCAGCTGCCCTTCTTGTCCCCCTGTGTCCGCCGTTCTCGTTAGGGTGTCCTAGCTCCGCCATTTACTATTAGTAGGCCAATCATCTCACAAATCAAAACAAGAATCCGAATTATGATACTGGTATATCAATTATTCATTTGTCATAAAATTGGATTTTGTTGTCAATGTCATTAAATTTACAGCTAGTGAACTTATGGGATCACTTAAAGTCTATCTCATATTGTGATAAATCAATACTTTATAGTAGATACATGCTGATGTTTACATAATCAATGGATTTGACAAAGAAGATTTAGGGTACATAAATAAAATCCCTACTCAGAACTGTCACAATCAACATTTAATCCTGGTCCACTTATGAAGCAAACAAATTTTGTTTTGTACTAATTAAAAACCCAGTCCAGACAAAAAAAAATTAAAACAATTATATGCATGCTCAATAATGGTACAATTAATCTTAAACCTTACACGTGCAATTTTATTTCAATCAATTTAATCTACCTATCTATTATACATACTAAAATATTAATATTACTAATATGCTCTTTTTTATATATAAGGATGATAATTCTGGTTATCAGGTCGGGTTCGTATTTAATTGTGAGAAATGGTGTAGCCAGGATTACGGGGTGGGCCGATACACGTAATCGGAGTGGGCCAAATAAAAAAGTAATAAAAAATCATATAAATTTTAACTATTTAAAAAAAAATTAAATGAGGGTTGATTGACTGGTATGTTGCATGTATTTTGGGCTTAATATTGGCCAGAATGTGGGGATATGCATGCGTTATATGTGTAAATTGGGTAGTATTCTTGTTTTGTGGAATTGGATTACGCTTTGCTCGTTTTGTAGGAATTTATCTATATTTGTGGCATAGTGGCAACAATTCGAGCATCGCAACCGCCAATAGTTGACACAAGTGACGAAGTTTGGAGTCAAGTCGAGAAGAAGTTGACGAACCGAGCGAGAAACGGAAGAAAATAGTCTATGGGCATATTGTTCCCGGTGAGCACGGGCGGGCGTGCTCTCTAGCACGATCGTGCTCAACCCAAACAGGATGACTCGAAGTGCGGCGGGTTTAGGGCACGCAGGCGGGAGGCCAGTGCCATATTGGCACGCCTGCTCTCTAAAGAAAGATTACAAATTGTTCGGCACCGACCAAAGACGGTCAAGGGCGTGCCAAAAGGGCACTGATCGTGCCGTCTTTATGAAAAACAGAGTTTATCCAATTCCAACTAGGTTTCGACCCGAACGAAGTACAAATAGACCCGGCGACCACAAACAAGAACACGCCGATTTTTACCCTAGAAACCGAGAGAAAAGAGCGCGTTTCCCACCGGATACTTCGAGAGATTGATCAAGACCGCAACCACACCTTCGAGGATTGAAGATAGATCGAGAGATCATCGTCATCCCCGAGTCACTCATTCCATCGTATCGTATTTCAATTAGTTAGATTTTGATTATGGATAATTTATCTATGAATTGTTTGATTTCAATGTCTGGCTAAAACTCTTGTGATTCCCGGGTTTGGGAGTAGATTAATAAACACTTTTATGTGATGATTAAGGATAATTGAAGTTAATGTTTTCTTTCTCTATTCAAGTACTTTGCTTTAATTCTTGTTTTATCAAAAGGCATTTGATCTAAACTTGTTTGATGTATTGATCCATAATTCTAACCGATGAGTTTCAATACTAGATCTTGAGTATTTGACACAAATAGATTGCATGATTGAGAAGTCTGTGAATATTTGTGAGATTGGGAGTTTGATATCTCATGTTGAGTAGAGATGCTAACATAGATATTCCAATCAACGCTTTTACATACATCTCGAGAGAGGGGGTAAATTACTTTGGTGATTGGTCTATAGAGAATAATATGTTTAACCTTGGTTTGCTTAACCTAAGCATAAAAGTGGGATATTAATTGAAACCATAACCCAGGAATCCATCCATTCATACTTGATCTTCCAATCGCTCTTTACTTTGTTATTTTAGGATTAATTTCTGCTTTAGTAGTAATAAAACCAACCCTTCAAATTTCTATAGTTTAGATAAAAATAGGACTATTATAATCCAATACTTAGTACATTAATTTATTAATCCCTGTGGATTCGACCTTGCAAACCCTATTCTATAAACTGATCCGTACACTTGCGGTGAAGCTAAGAAAATAGGCGAACAAGTTTTTGGCGCCGTTGTCGGGGATTAATTAAATTTTTAGTACTAATATTGCGATAAAATAGAACTATTCTTAGTCTAGACGTTCTTTCTTTTCTTTTTTTTTACTTTGTTCGATTTTACTTCTATTGTGGTTAACTTGTTTTCTTTAGTTGGTTCGGGTAGTGCATGATCACTCGCTTCAAAGCAAGGAGAATTAGCACCGTTCATACTGCGGAGGTTGAAGCTTTTGCTAGGCAAAATAGTGCAAGCTACTAAACGGGCGGAAAACAACATGACCAAACCATGGCGGGAGTTGAAGACAACAACAGAGGGCAATAACGGGGTAACAACCAGGCTAACAGGTCAATGTTGAGTTACCAATACCAGAGGTTCCAGTGGCTCCGCGACCCAACAACAAGCGTCTGCAATTACTTTCGCCCAATCAATCGCAACTATGGTGGCATTGCCAATGTCCCGATCAATGCGAATAATTTTGAGCTAAAGCCGGCTGATCTCGATGGTACAGCAGAACCGGTTTGGGGGCTTCCCGTCAAGATCCCAACTCTCATCTTGCGAATTTCATACAAATTTGCAATACTATCAAGATGAATGGGGTGATCGATGATCTATACGTCTTCGCCTATTCCATTTCTCTTTAAGGGATAAAGTGCTAGAATCGCTAGCACCCTAACACAGTGTGAACAATCGGGATGAGCTAAGTCGAGGTTTTACGTTTAAATACTTCCCACCAAGTAAGACACTACAACTTAAAAGCGAGATCACTCGATTCGAGGCGGTTTGACTCTGAGCCTTTGTACGAGGCCTGGGAGAGATTCCTGGATTTGTTGAGGAGGTGCGCAACATGGATTTCTCTGAAGATCGGCACTCTGCTTTTTCTACAATGGGTTGATGGGACAGACGAGATCATTTGTAGATGCCGCAACAGCGACGCTCTACTCGCGAGATTTCCGGAAGATGCATTCAACTTGTTAGAGAGATGGCCATGAATAGCTATCGGTGGCCCTCCGAGAGGACTAATGTGAAAAGGGTAGTCAGTTTCTAATTCGGACCCAATTAAAGAGTTAATGACCCAGGATGGCCGTTTTGACCAATCAATTGAGTACATTGACAAAGGCAAATGAGGTAAACGCGGTGCAAGTAGTGGGGAGTTTCTCTAGATCGATAGAGGAAGCAAATTACGTGAATAACCTAATTTCAACAATTTCCGAAACAATCAAAATCCCACTCATTATCATCAGGACTAAGGAACCACGAAAATTTCTCCTATGCGAACACAAAGAACGTGATGCAACCACCACCAGGGTTTAATGTGACTAATGGAGTTATTCTCACAGATCCTAAACCAACCATGGAAGACATGTTCACCTCGTTTATGAATGAGACAAGAAACAGGTTCAACAAGGATGAGGCAAAGATGGATAAAATTGAAAACCATGTCACCCAATTGGGGTCCCAGGATGAAGAATCTTGAGACCCAAATTGGTCAAATAGCTACAATTATTGGTGGGCGGATCAAAAAGGCCGGTTCAGAACACCGAGGTAAACCCAAAGGAACCGTGTAAAGTCATTCGTGCGAGGAGTGGAACGGAATACGAGGGCCAAAAATACCAGAAAATTTGAAGAATCGCGGGACGGCGGCTCGGCGCCACCGCCACCAACGGCCGTGCGCGCTTCTTTGTCAAACGACAATCGATCGTCGGGTGATCGGAAACGAGGCAAATGGCGAGTTGAGGCGAGGAAGAAAGCGAGGAACATCGTCTTTGAACAAAAAGGGTTGAGAAGCTTAAATCCTCCTCTAATCCTGATATTTCTAAACTTAATGTTCCCCTTCCTTTTCCCCAACGTTTTCAAAAGAAAAAATTAGACGCACAATTTGCTAAGTTTTTAGATATTTTTAAGAAACTACATATTAACATTCCTTTTGCAGATGCATTGGAGCAGATGCCCAATTACGCTAAGTTCTTGAAGGATGTTATGTCAAAGAAAAGGAAGATGACTAGTTTTGAGGCAACAATTTGACAGAGGAGTGCGGTCAATAATCCAAAGAAACTACCACGAAGTTGAAAGATCCGGGAGTTTCACTATCAATTGTGCTATTGGTGATGTTTTCTTTAAGAAAGCACTTTGTGACTTAGGAGCGAGTATTAACTTAATGCCCCTGTCTATTTTCAGGAAACTTGGATTGGGAGAGGTGAAGCCATCTACGGTCACCTTACAACTCGCAGACCGATCACTCACGTATCCAAAGGGAATCATCGAGGATGTACTTGTCAAAGTTGATAAATTCATATTCCCGTGGATTTCTTAGTGCTGGACATGGAGGAAGATAAAGACGTTCCCTTGATACTTGGGCGTCCATTCTTAGGGACGGGGAAAGCCTTAATAGATGTGCAAGAGGGAGAGCTAACGTTACGAGTTAATGATGAGCATGTTCTATTTACGATATATAAGGCACTTCAATTTCATGATGGTGTGGAGACTTGTAAATTCATAGACGTAGTTGAATCCTGTATTAATGAGTATGCAGATCATACATTGTTTCGGGATACTTTGGAGTTTTGTTTGACACATTCGTGTTCAACATCGAACTTGACTATTGATATTGATAACCAAGACTTGTATGATTGTGTTTGTGCTTTGGATAATATCGGGAACTACCAAGGAGCGCAAGAGGCACACACACGCCCGAAAAACGTCACGGGAATCGATTCTACGGGGACGCACGACCCGTGCCAGAGCACGCCCGTGTCGTGCGTATGGCCAAAAAAATTAAAGAAAACGGCGACGGCACGACCGTGCTATATGGCACGGGCAACCCGTGCCTAAGGTCGAAGGAAAACGCTGAAGGAGTCAAGATGGCACGGCCCGTGCTCATCGACGGCACCGTGCTCCTTCGAAGAGGCCAAATCGAACCTTAACTCAAACCCTTGCCCGAGCATCTCAAATATGCATTCCTTGGAGCGAATAACACGAGTCCGTGTCGTATCATCACTTTTAACTTGATTCAACTCGATAAATTGCTTAGGGTGTTACGAAAACATAAGTCGGCGATAGGTTGGTCAATTTCGATTTAAAAGGCATTAGTCCATCGATTGTGATGCATAAAATTAGAATGGAAGATGTCTACAAACCTTCGATTGCAAAATCAAAGAAGATTAAACCCTATAATGCAAGAAGTCGATAGAAAAGAAGTCTTAAAATGGTTAGATCTTTGGAATTATTTATGCTATTTACGATAGCTCTTGGGTAAGTCCGTACAAGTGGTGAAAGAAAGGGGATGACGGTAGTAAGAAAGCGAGTGATGAGCTTATAGCGACTAGAGTAATAATCGGATGGAGAATTTGTATTGATTATAGGAAGTTGAATGATGCCACTCGCAAAGATCACTTTCCCTCCCCTTTATTGATATGATGCTTGACCGTTTGGTGGGATATGATTATTATTGTTTTCTCGATGGTTAATCCGGGTATAATCGATCATGATTGCCGGAAGACCAAGAAAAGAGCGACCTTTACATGCCCCTATGGTACCTTTGCATTTCGCGATGCCATTCGACCTTTGTAATGCACCCGCTACTTTTCAAAGATGCATGATGGCTATATTCCATGATTTCATTGAGAAAATAATGGAGGTTTTCATGGATGATTTTTCTGTGTTTGGAGATTCATATGATCATTGCTTAGATAACCTTTCTCTAGTTTTGCAGAGATGCGAGGAGACTAACCTTGTTTTAAATTAGGAAAAGTGCCACTTCATGGTACGAGATGGCATTGTTTTAGGCCACCGAGTCTCTTCTGCAGGTTTAGAAGTTGATAGAGCGAAAGTTGTGGCAATCGAGAAACTCCCACCTCCAACAAACGAGAAAGCCATTCGAAGTTTTTTAGGACACGCCGGATTCTACAGAAGGTTTATCCGTGACTTTTCTAAAATCACTAAACATTTAAGTCAGTTATTAGAAAAAGATACTGCTTTCAATTTTTCCAATGATTGTTTGCAGGCTTTTGAAATTGTGAAGAAGGCTTTGGTGACAACACCCATTCTAGTAGTTCCGGATTGGATTCAGCCATTCGAACTAATGTGTGATGCCAGCGATTTTGCGGTTGGGGCTGTTTTGGGTCAGAAACGAGACAAGATGTTGAGCCATCTACTACGCAAGCATAACCTTAGAACGATGCCAAAGAAAACTACACTACCACCGAGAAGAAATGCTAGCAATCGTGTTTGCATTCGACAAGTTTCGATCTTACTTGATTGGGACTAAGACGATCGTCCACACCGACCACTCGACAATTAAATATCTGTTTGACAAGAAGGATGCCAAACCGAGATCGATTCGGTGGATCCTCTTGCTACAAGAATTCGATGTGGAGATTCGGGATAGAAAGAGGTCTGCGAGAATGTAGTAGCCGATCACTTGTCCGACTAGAATACAAGAAGGTGGAGAAAGAAATCACGGAGGCAATTAAGGAGGAATTCCCGATGAGCAACTTACGATGCTACAAGCTAAATTCCCATGGTATGCCGATTTTGTTAATTATTTGGTTGCAGGGGTTTTGCCTCCGGATTTATCATCCTATCAAAAGAAGAAGTTCCTCCATGATGTCAAGTTTTACATGTGGGACGATCCCCTGCTCTTTAAGAGGTGTGCCGACACCATCATTCGACGATGTGTACCTCAAGAAGAGTGGGAGGGAGTTCTATAGCAGTGCCATTCTTCACCTTTCGGAGGACATTTCGGTCCGGCGCGCACGGTGGCTAAGGTATTACAAAGTGGATTATATTGGCATATATTATCTAACGATTGCTATCTATTCGTACAAAGTTGTGATAGGTGCCAGCGGATGGGAAAATCTCGAGACGACATGAGATGCCAATGACCAATGTGATGGAAGTTGAACTCTTCGATGTGTGGGGGATCGACTTCATGGGCCCCTTCCCATCGTCGTCAGGCTATCAATACATTCTACTTGCAGTGGAATACGTATCTCGATGGGTTGAAGCTATTCCAGCTCCGACCAATGATGCGCGAGTAGTGCTCAAATTCCTGAAGAAAAATATATTCACTCGGTTTGGAACCCCGAGAGCTTTGATTAGCGATGGGGGGTCACACTTTGTGAATAAATTAATGAGCACTCTACTTGCGAAGTACGGGGTTAAGCACAAGGTAGCATTAGCATATCATCCGCAAGCAAACGGGCAAAGCGGTAGCCAATCGTGAGATTAAGCGATTTTAGAGAAAACAAGAACATAAATCGCAAAGATTGGGCCCATGAAGGCTGGATGACGCACTATGGGCATATCGGATGCATCTGAGACACCCTTGGGCACATCACCGTATCGCTTAGTCTTTGGGAAATCATGTCACTTGCCCGTCGAATTAGAGCATAAGGCGTTTTGGGTGTAAAGAAGTTGAATTTTGACTTCCAAGCAGCGGGTGAAAAGAGGCTCTTGCACCTAAATGAGATGGAGGAATTCCGGGATGAAGCCTTTGAAAATTCCCGGATTTACAAGGAGCGAACCAAACGATGGCATGATCGAATGATAAAGAAGAGGGAGTTTTTACCGGGTGAACAAGTCCTTTTGTTTAACTCGCGTCTTAAACTCTTTCCGGGAAAGCTTAAGTCTAGATGGTCGGGGTCGTTTGTGATAAAGAAAGTGTTAAATCCTCTGGGAATAGTGGAGCTATTGAGCCGAGATGGGGAGACATTCATGGTGAATGGCCAGAGAATCAAGCATTACTTGAGCCGGGAGCAAAAGGAGGAAGTGACACGCCTCACATTGCTAGAGCCATGATCAACTAAGCTAAACAAAGCGTCAAGCTATAGGCGTTAAATTTAGCGCTTGTTGGGAGACAACCCAATGGTTTTGTTGTTTTATTTCTTCCCATGTTTCTTAATTTGTTTCCTTTCCCTTTTCTAAGTTAGGATTTTATTGCTTTCATTGGTTTGTAAAAAAAAAAAAAACTCGAACACAAGGTTCGGACCCCAGCACGGGCAACCCGTGCCCTTTCCAAAATTCAGGGCTCAAAAGTTCGGGCCCTAGCACGGGCCACCTGTGCCGTTTGGCACGGCCCATGCGCCTTCAGGATTTTGGGGGATCAATCCTTCGGCCCCTAGCACGGGTGGCCCGTGCCGAATGAGCACGCCCGTGCTCATGCCTGCTGAGGCTTAAATCAGACGGGCAGACCCCATGTTCTTCACAATTTCTTCCTCTCTCTCGCACGCAGCACACAAGAGACACCCCCCCTCCAATTGTTTTCGAAAATTTCTTCCAGATATCATCACTACTCACCTCCCACACTACTCTAAACACGAATTACACGTGTGAATTTGCTTGGAAGCAAGGATTTGGGATAGATAACACCTAGGGTTTCAAAAAATCCAACTCTCTTCTAATTCTCGAAAATTAAGGTATGAATTGAAATTTTTTATGTCAAATTTCTTGAGAGTTATGAACTAGGGTTGATATATAATGCTTGTGTGATACTTTAGCCATGTTTTTAATTGGAATTTTCTATGGGGCTTTTTATCGAACACTTTGTGGGTTGTTGAATTGTGATGAATTTAGTTGATTGATTGATGGATTATACTTGTGTTAGATTGTTTAGGAAGCTAGGAGCTAGGATTCTCGGCAATTGTATTGGTATGTGAATTGAACGCTTGATTATAGATCGAATTGTTGAAGATGAGCTACTATACTTCTAGTGAAATTGTTGTATTAATTCATTGTTTGTTTTTACTTGGCAAGTATGGATTCTCACGATTGTTTTGCCAGGCACTAAATTGAAACATGGTTGAACCACGACCGAACCGAGGAAGACGAGGTTGGGGAGCCGCGGCCGCTCGAGCGCCACCACACCCGGACAGCCCCAAGGCTTACGGGCTCACTATTGATGAAAATGAAATACTGGATAAATGGAACCGGCTCATCCATCGTTCATTCGCACCTACACGCTATACTGATGATGAATGTACCCGAGCTCTCGGGATACACGATGAGGTGTGGCAAATGTTTGATCGAGTTGGATGGACCGCATTTATGTAAGGGCGGTGGCCAACCTACAAGACACTCGCACTAGAGTTCTTAAGCATTGTTCAGGTCACGGCAACACGACCACAGAGTGAGCCTCGGGAAATCCAGTTCAAGTTGGGCAACGCATGGAGAACCGTCACTATTACCGAACTTAATCAAATTTTTGGGGTACCATCGGACGCCCCATACCGAACGGCTGCAAATTATGACTCGCGTGCTTTTTGGTGATTGTTGACTAAAACTCCCGACACATGGCTCATGCAATACGCAGCACGCACCTCCAAGGCCTCCTCACTCCGCAATCCCATATTCCGATACATTCAAAAAGTAACGGCCCATTCTGTGTTCGGCCGGTACAACAATGGGGGTATGCAAGCGAGAGAGCTATACCTACTTTGGTGTATGCTCAATCGCACCCCTTATAACATGGCGGCATACTTTGTGGAACACGCCGTCTCGTACAACAAACATGACGCGGGAAAATACTAATTGGGGGAATGATAACCCCAATCGCACAACATTTTGGGGTTGACATAAGCCGCATGGAACCATTAGCGGGCAGCCAAAGCATTAACATGAGCGCCCTTCTCACCATGAAGATCATCAGTAATGAGGAGAATATCCTATGTTTTCAACAAAAAGTCGGGTCTTCGTTTCCCCTTCCTAACCCGCAGCTCACAGCAGTAATTGATAACCAAATCAATTGGCTTATGTACTCCGAGGAGCATATCAGAGCCATGCAGGGTTTGGCGGCGCGAAAGAGGCGAAGGATAGCTGGGTTGCCCGATGAAGAAGACTTGGTCATGGAGGCACATGAGTATGATAGACAGTAGAGGGGGTTTGAGCAAGGCTTCCAACAGGGAAACTTCGATTAGAGCGGCCCACAGGGACAACCTGATATTCCAGAGAGCTCTCGCCAAGGCGAGGAACGTGGGGGCCAGTATGATCACGACAGGTTCTGTGCATTTGAGGAAAGCTTGCGACATCATAGGAGTGATTTTCGTGCTTACCAAGACGTCCAAGATCAAAGGTACCATATGTAGAGCTTGTGGAACCAAGCACACGAGCAGCGAGAGTCGGGGATATTGCAGGCAGTACTACGAATCGAGAATTGGCATATCTCCCAGGGCCACTACCCGCCGCCACCCCCACAGTGATCCAGGTCCTTTCCACACTTTTCATTGAAATTCTACCTTATCTTGCATAAGCTATAATTTCATTCAAGTTTGGGGGGGAGAGGTAGTATATTTTTTGATGGGTGTGGCGTTTGCATTCATTTAGTTGCATGTAGAGCATATAGGTTGCATTGCATAAGATGTTTTTCAGTTATTTTTTTTGTATGATTTTAGCATGTTTATCGCTTTAGCATGTTTATGGCTTTCCTAGTAGTTAGGGAGCGAGTTAACCGCTATTGTGTGTTTGTTGTGTTTTGATTGAGATCTTGATCTTGGGAGCATTTGCAGATTAGTTCGTGTTGTTTTGAATTGGCTGTTGAGTGTGAATTGATCGGGTTGAGAATAATTAATATGGAGCATGTGCTTATGGGGATCATGGTTAAAATGCTTTGAATTATGCACTTACAAGCCTGTGAGCTTTTGATCCTTTACTATTTTCATCATATGCAGTCTTGTTTGCGATTGAGTGTGTCATTCATGTTGATTTAAATTCTAGAACTTGCTCTGGTATCTCCGTCAAAGCCACATGTTGTATGCATTCATGAAAATGATTTTAGGCCATTTTTGTTAAGCCTTTCAAGCCTTTTTGCCTACCTTATGATATTTGATGTCCCTAGTTAGCCAACTTGAGCCTATTGCCTGATTTTTTGATAGCCACATTTCAAGCCTTAGAACTTAAATTGATATATTTGTTATCCTAAACTTGAGCGTATAACATTGAGTAAGGATAGAATAAATGATTGAATGAAGGGATATCGAAAAATTAGAAAATAGTTTGTATGATTGGTGATTGGGAATAAAAGAAGAAAAGGAGAAAAATGAGGATACTCACAAAACAATCGGAAAAAAACGTGGTATCAAAACAAGTGAGTCGGCATGTACTAGAAATAAAATGAAATTGTGATGTAAGGCGAAAGAGATTGATGTGTATGAAAAAGAAAGGAGGAAAATAGAGAGGTGATAAGATATAAGGCGATTGTGAGTACATAGTTGGTTGGTATTAAGCTAACTGTTAGAAAAAAACGACGTGCTTACTAATCTATACGCTTAAGTTGAGTCACTTTATCCATATTTCTCTATCTTAACCAAAGAGCCTTCATTATAACCATAAACAAAGTCCTTTCTGATTTGTGAATTGCATACAAACGAGTGGCGGAGATGTGAGACGATTTGCAAGCATATGGTAATTTTTCAACATTGATATGATTTGAGCGAATACACGTCCCTTATTATTCTAGTGAGTCGAGTTTACACTTTATCCCCGAGAGCGTGAGTTGAAGTATTTTACCATGATTTTAATAGACTTGTGCTCCGTGTTAGCTATTTGAAACTTGGTTAGTTTATGCTTGATGTCTATGGATAGATGACATGAATTGTGATGCGGTGTTCTTGAGTTGCTCTTCTTTACCCCATTTGTGTTGTCTTGTTTATAAAGTGTTGACCGGATCACAACGCTTTAAGTTTGGGGTTTGATTGACCGTATTTTGCATGTATTTTGGGCTTAATATTGGCGAATGTGGGGATATGCATGCGTTATATGTGTAAATTGGGTAGTATTCTTGTTTTGTGGAATTGGATTACGCTTTGCTCGTTTTGTAGGAATTTATCTATATTTGTGGCATAGTGACAACAATTCGAGCATCGCAACCGCCAATAGTTGACATAAGTGACGAAGTTTGGAGTCAAGTCGAGAAGAAGTTGACGAACCGGCGAGAAACTAAGAAAATAGTTTATGGGCATATTGTTCCAGGTGAGCACGGGCGGGCGTGCTCTCTAGACAACCCATGCTCAACCCAAACAGGATGACTCAGTGCGGCCTTTGCACGCGCGACCGTGCCATATTGCACGCCCGTGCTCTCTAAAAAAAGATTACAAATTGTTCGGCACCCAAAGACGGGTCAAGGCGTGCCAAAAGGGCACCGATGCGTGCCGTCTTTGCCGGAAAAGCGAGTTTATCCAATTCTAACTAGGTTTCGACCCGAACGAAGTACAAATAGACCCGGGGCGACCATAAACAAGAACACGCTGATTTTTACCCTAGAAACCAGAGAAAATAGCAGTTTCCCACGGATACTTCGAGAGATTGATCAAGACCGCAACCACACCTTCGAGGATTGAAGATAGATCGAGAGATCGTCGTCATCCCCGAGTCACTTATTCCATCGTATCGTATTTCAATTAGTTAGATTTTGATTATGGATAATTTGTCTATGAATTGTTTAATTTCAATGTCTGGCTAAAACTCTTGTGATTCCCGGGTTTGGGAGTAGATTAATAAACACTTTTATGTGATGATTAAGGATAATTGAAGTTAATGTTTTCTTTCTCTATTCAAGTACTTTGCTTTAATTCTTGTTTTATCAAAAGACCTTTGATCTAAACTTGTTTGATGTATTGATCCATAATTCTAACCGATGAGTTTCAATACTAGATCTTGAGTACTTGACACAAATAGATTGCATGATTGAGAAGTCTGTGAATATTTGTGAGATCTTTTAATCTTTTGAACTTTTGGGAGTTGGATATCTCATGTTGAGTAGAGATCTTAACATAGATATTCCAATCAACGCTTTTACATACATCTCGAGAGGGGTAAATTACTTTGGTGATTGGTCTATAGAGAATAATATGTTTAACCTTGGTTTGCTTAACCTGAGCATAAAAGTGGGATATTAATTGAAACCATAATCCAGGAATCCATCCCTTCATACTTGATCTTTCAATCGCTCTTTACTTTGTTATTTTAGGATTAATTTCTGCTTTAGTAGTAATAAAACCAACCCTTCAAATTTCGATAGTTTAGATAAAAATATGACTATTATAATCCAATACTTAGTACATTAATTTATTAATCCCTGTGGATTCGACCTTGCAAACCCTATTCTATAAACTGATCCGTACACTTGCGGTGAAGCTAAGAAAATAGGCGAACAAGGGCTAGGGCCCAAGTTGCCCCCCTCCGCCAGTGATTGCAGGTTGATTTCGGGTTATGGTTAAAATATATCGAAAGTTAATGAAGATATGAGATTACTACGTTTTAGATAAATTGTTAACATCCAGTCTGGTTCGAGTTTTCGTGTTTGGGTTTTTCTCAATAACTTTGAGACAAGTTCGTGTTGGTTTATCGTGTTGTGTCAGAGATTGTCCCCCTACTCCTATTGTTTTATTGTGAATAAATATTTTCTGGTTTTTTTTTTAAAAAAAAGAAATATTTTCTAGTAAGTAGAGCACGTGTGGTGTCACATGGCGACAATGATGCTAGTCAAAAGGATGAATTGGGAAACGCGACTTTAAATATAAAAATTTAATGGGGTTGGAATCCAAATGAAGGGAAAAGGGGCAAGTGGGTCGGCCTGGATACCAAACCCGAGGAGTTTTAATTTTATTTTGACCCGATACATGGGATTCCCTTTCCTCTGGATCACCTCCCTTCTCCTCTAATTTAGGGTTACCTACACTTTACCTTTAAATTTATTTAATTAGTAATTATTATTCAGTCCTTTTGTTTCTTGGTAATTATGGGAAGAATAATATTATTTTTTTGGTAATTAATGTACTATGTTAGATATTATAGATATTTTTGATCTGCGTGTCCTATTGTAAATTATTTTTTGTAACAATGAATAAAAAACTACCTTTTATGTTTAGTCTCATTACAACAGAACCATGATATCTCTCAAAATTAAATTATAAAATCTCCACTTATACTTGTTTTTTTTTTTTTTTTTTGATAACTCAGCTTCCAGGCTTACGTCTGACTATGCCTGAGGACAACAGCTCCGGCTCCTCATTGCTGCCGCCAAAGTAAACCGCGGGATGTGCACGCATTGACCAGTGTTCTGACGGGGTCTGCTGACGTACAACCAGATCCTCCCAGGTAGGGGTGTCAATTTCTGACACGACGCGATAGCACGACACGAAAATAGTGGGTTAGTGTTTAGCCTTATCGTGTTCGTGTCCTTATCGTGTCGACACGATAAGGACACGAAAATTTAAGGTCGTGTTCGTGTTTTATCGTATTTACGATAGTGACACGAACACGTTAGTGACACGATAATGACACGACACGAACACGATAATGACACGTTGACCTGTTAGTGACACGATAATAACACGACACGAGCACGATAAGGACACAATAATGACACATTTACCTGTTAGTGACACGATAATGACACGATAACCTGATATTTTGTATATTTATGTTGTGTATTTTCGTGTAAATCGTGTCATATCGTGTAATTTGCTATCGTGTATTAACGTGTAAATCATTTTCTTTTTATTTTTGGCTTATCGTGTCACTATCGTGTCGTGTCGTGTCGACACGAAAATTTTCATGTTCGTGTTGTGTCGGAGCAGATCCTTATCGTGGTCGTGTTCGTGTTTGCCCTTATCGTGTCGGTATGTCGTTATCGTGTCGACACGAAACACGACACGATAACACGATTTGACACCCCTACTCCCAGGTAAAGAGAACAATTATGTTCGACCCCTCAATCTACTAATAATGATATCTCCCGAATCGAACCCACACGGATGCTATTCAAGATGAGTTCCCACCAAATCTTCACCAATTCGCATACGCCCAGGGAGCAATTTGATGGAGTAGGGATATGAACCCCTAACCTCCACCCCACAAACAATTTGATGGAGCGGAGATTTGAACCCCGACCTACACCCCACAATTCTTGTGGTGGCCGAAATGTGGGCTAAGCCACCGTTAAAAACTTTGGAGGGTAAACTTTTTATACTACCCCCCACCAAGATCGCTGCGATCCCCACCACAAGAACCCCAACTCCGGCTGGCCTACGGATTAGTATACACCGCTTGGCCTACGCGCGTATGGAGGGATTTTTTGAGAGGCATGGTTCTAGTAAATATCATTTGGAGAGATTCGAACCCATGACCTAATGGTGCCAGACAAGATCCTTTGACCAGCTGAGCTGGCTCCAATTGATCTTATACTTGTTTCTTGCACCTATTGATTGAGGGCTATTTGTTAAACAAATATAAACTTCTGAAGTAGTATTTGTAATTCTTGAAGGAAAAATTTATAATAATGAAAGATAATTGGATTTTTTTTTTATAAACCTTGATTTGAATTATTCTTTATCCTAAATTTAATTTAATTTTGATGATATAATTATCATCATGTTAAAATTATATTACTCGATGAGATATTATTTTATTATTATAAGGGAGGACTCGTTGTCACCCCCGATAAATTAATTGTTTCTCGTTATAATTACTGGTGGATTGTGACGAAAATCACTATACATATGACTTAATCGGCTAGTTTGGCGGACTATTGGTGGATTCTCGTTGCAATAATTCGATGCAGAAATAAAAGAAAAATAAAGAACGCATACTACTATAGAAATGATAGTTCCCCTTTGCCCCATTTTGATTAAATAAAAATTATTAATTCTCGGGATTTGATCAGATTGAAGTAAGAAAATAGATATATAATTCCCTCATATTTTATTCTTTTATGAAAAATACAAAACTCATGTCAGACCGTTTAACGGGTCTTTCTCGTTAGACGATTCCAATCCGACCCATTTTTTTTTTTTTTGGTAATTTCATGCATCAGTTGGCATGTTTGTAATATTCTGGAACAATGCATCCGAAAAGTATTAGTAGTTTCTCGAAAAAGTATTAGTAGTTTCTCGAAAAAGTATTAGTAGTTCTATGGAGAGTATTTTAGTAGTTTTCTTGAATATAATTATTTTTTTCTCCCGACAAGTATTAATAGTCCCTAAAAAAAGTATTAGTAGTAACGATGAAATGTATTAGTGATCTGTTTGAACAATTTTTTCAGTAATCCTCTTGAAATATATTTATTTTTTCCATCACGAGTATTAGTATTCATACTAAAACGTATTAGTAGTCTTACTTAAAAGTATTATATTTTTTTGATTAAATGTATTTTAGTTTTCCTCTTGAAAAGTAATTGTTTTTCTCATAAAAAGTATTAGTAGTTCTCGTAAAAGTATTAGTTATTTCCCCAAAAGTATCAGTAGTCATCCTGGAAAATATTTGGTAGCACCCCTAAAAATATTAATTTTTTCCTCTGAAAAGTATTATTAGTAGTCCTTCTAAAATGTATTAGTAACTTTCTTAAAATGTATTAGTACTTGATAAATATATCCAAATTGAAAAATAAAAAATTAAAGACTAAATTGAGCAAAAATCCAAAAGAGGAAGAGTCAAAAGACTTGGTGGAGAACAAAGGAAGAGTTATGAATCTGAACTATCAACGTCCCTTTCGCTGAAAACACTACCAAACGCCACGTCCTTTGCGGATCAATGTGGGACCCTTCATCACTTCACATTCTAGTATATACTAAATTATTACTAATACACACACACACACTATAATATATATGACTTTTCCAAAAATAGCATTTAAACTCAAATAAAGAATTTTTAATTAACTAAATACATACTTATGTTACCACCTTCAAGAAGTATGTATTTATATCAAGATTTTTAGGCTTCACAAAACTAGTTCTAGCCATGTTTTAAAAATAGGACTAGACTAGACTAGACTAGACTGGATCAGTCGGTTCAACCGCTTGAATCTTGAGCCAGTGATTGGATCTATTCGGTCAACTTCCAAAATACTATTGTAACGGTTGAACCGGTTTTAATAGATAATTTTTTTAATTAATTTTGATTAAATTAGTTGAACTAGCCCGACTAGTTGAACCGTGAGTCAGTTGCGAAACTGATATGCTTACCGACCCAATTTCAAAACATTGGTCTTTCGATTCATCTACCATATAAAGTTAGAGATCAATAACACCCAAAAGGAGGCCAAACGAACAACACCCGCATGAAATCCAACAAGCAATTAATGCCTAATCAGCAGTGGCAGATCCAAGAGAAGAGGAGGGGGGCCGCTACCCCCACATATTTTTCCAAATTCCTTTTTAATTTAGTAGCTATTAGTTTATATTTATGTATAAGTTAAGGAATAAATACATTTGCCCTCAAAAATTTGAATTGCCTTCAAAAATAAATTTCACACACTCGCGTCTCAAATCCTACATCCGCTACTGTAATTAGAGCAACATCCCTAAACACAAGACATAAAAGCCCCTCACAAACAAACAAGGGTAAATAAACGGATTTAACTCACCGCCATCGCAACCGTAATGCTTGGCTACCCCTACCCAAAATTTTTCCCCTCATTTTCCCCTAGCTCAATTATTTTTTCTCTTTAAAAAAACACATATAAATTTTTTTTTTAATTTTTTTTCCACTAAAAAAACGGGACAAAAAAAAATTTGGGGTGTGCCGGGGGCCCCCCTGGCCCCCCCCTATCCACGCCTCTGATCGCAACAAATTAACTAAGTTTAAAATAATAGTATGTGATAGTGATAGTAATTAGTAAATATCACATGCAAGCATACAATAGTTATGGGGTTAATTGGATTCTTTGCATGCATCCAAAACTTTTCACATTCTCTGATTTCAACCTGTCATATCGCAATTAAATGCAAAATTATATGAATTGTATTCTGAACCAAATCCAGTTTGAATCTCTCTCGTAAAAATATACGTCTAACCCCAATTAATCACCGCTTAGGCGTTAGACCCCACTTGTCCATTTACGATTTGTTTTCCGATTAGGCCCACTTAATCTCACTCAGGTCCCACCTAACTCTATCTAAGCTTTACCTACACACTAGGCCTCAATGTGTCGCCTAACAAGCGCCTAACGCTTTTTACGATATTTGTTTGAATACATATGATTATACGTCCTATGTGGCAATGAGTGAGAAATTAAAAGTATTCATCGTAGGATTAATTACTGTAGAGAGATGCCTGAAAACAAGGGTTGGCTGAATGGCTCAAATTTATATAAAGAAAGCCCTGATCACCGCCTCACTCTTCTCCTGTTTATTCTCCCACTGGTCTCTGCCCCCTCAAATTTTATGAACCCTTAATAAATGTATTGGCTAATTAAATAATTTATAAATATCTTTTATGTAATAAAACTAATTGGAATATGTGATTTATTTTAAATATATATACATAAAGCGATTATTCATTGAAATGACGATGTTTATTCTAATAGAATTGTTTTTCTTTTCTAATTTTTCCTTTTCTGTTTTGCTCTTACAAAAAAATTATCCGCCTATATTAAGTCACTATTATACAATAGTAAAATTAGAATACTATATTCTATAATTAACAAGTTCGAAATTGGTTCATCCATGATGACATAATAATTTTTATAAATAATGCTATAAATATTTGTTATGTCATGCATGTATAATGTATTGCATGGACTCTATTTTACATGGCTTATTGTTCCACTTTACACGATTTATTATTAGAGTTGGAAAACAACCCAAGTAATTACTTGATACTTGACCCGGATCAATCAAATTATTTGAATATAATTCATTAATATTGTGAATCAAATTTGAACATATTTTCCGTTCGATGAAATGTGGACCTCAATTCTAACTCGACTCGATTAGTGAAAAACTAATACAATATATGTACAATCACCAAGCTACTTGAACTCGAATCGTATTCTCAATTAAAAATGCATAAACAAATTAAATTTAAACATAAATTTTAATGCTCGATAAAAATCCAAATAAACCTAAAGAGTATTATGTTTGATTCTGCTTAATTCATATACAACACTATTTTTTAGGGCTGAAAAAATTGGCCCGATTCCAACATAAGATTGCGTTGGTTTCATTGTTAGGGAAACAAAATGTATCGGGTCTACTTGGACCCAAACATAACCAGAAGAAATTATGTGTATTTGTTGTGGGTTGGACTGAGCCACACAAAAATAATGTCCCGACAAATTTTCAAATTGATCCAAATCAATTTTAAACTTGACTCGATCGGGCCGTGTCACTCAGCCCCGTCTAGGGGTGGCAATTTGAGGCACGACACGATTGGCCGAAACCGCGAACACGGCCGCGAAATTATAGGGTTTGGGTCGGGCTTATCGGGTTCGGGCCGTTATCGGTGACACGATAAGGCACGATAAAAATCGGGCTGATATCGGGTCAAGACGATAAACACGATAAGGCACGATAAAACACGATAATTTTTTAATTATTATTAATTAATTATTTATATGGGTAATTTAATAATAAATGATTATTTTTACTTGACTATTTTTATTAATAATTTATTAGAATATATGTTTTAAGTATTAAATATAAAGAATATAAAAAAATCATAAGTTTTATTCGTTAACGGGCTTAATGGGCCAATCGGGCCTAACGGGCTTACCTAAATAAATTTGATAATTTTCCTTATCGTGCTTATCGTGTCGTCGTACGTGTGTTTATCGTGTTTTTAACGTGTCGTGTTCGGGTTTAAATTTGCCCGTTAAGCTTTATCGCGGCCGTGTTCGTGTTTGGGCTTATCGTCTTTGTGCCGTTATCGTCGATCATAACGCCCGACGAACGATTTGCCACCCCTAGCCCCGTCCATTGTCAGCTCTCCTATTTATTGTGCCACCCACGCAGCCCAAACGGTTGCACCCATTAGGTGCACATATAGGCTAATGTGGGGAACAAATCCAATCCCAAATTACCAAAATAAGGAAAATAAATAGTTGTTTTAATATGAATTTCATTTCATTCAAAAAAAGAAAAAGAGACCGCCACCCCGGATCTTAAGCGACCTTGCTCCAGACAAATTTTCCTCTGCGGCAGAGCCAACACACTCCCAAAAGTCACTGCTCCTCCCCCACTATTTTACTGTATTTTTTTTTTTTTTTTTCATCTTATTCACAGTATTCTTTATTTACTTTTTTTTGTTCACGACCCACAATATACTCACACCAACTAGACATAGAACCTATATTTTTCCGAACTATATGATATTTATCCTTTTGTATGGTCCTAATGTCTATGGAAATAGACCCCACGCTTATTTCAGACCATTAGATATCTGTCATTTTCAGGTATGGTCATAATCTATGTGTACATCTGGTAATTTTCGGCCTAGCCCATGGGTCGATCCAATCAGCTCGAGAATTTGGTTAGACTAAGCTATGTTTTTACAGGTTCAAAGCGGACCTACTTTGGCCATCCCAAACAGCCTCGACTAGTCCAACAAATTTTACACATAAAAATGTATTTTGGGTTGGGCCGGGACGAGGAAAATATTGGGCCGAGTGATTTTCGGGCCGATCCAAGCTTTTGTCAGCTCTATCAATGTGGGAGAAGAGACAAACTCCGGACCTCTCACTCCATGATTGTCAAACTTTAAATCTAGGACTCGAGATGCAATTGCAACTACAAGACCAGGTCAACCTCCGAGTTTTATTCACTCTTATTTCAAAAAGAAAAACAAATCAGAAAAAAGGTGCTAGTTTTTTTCCACCACAAGCATGCAACTCAATGTGGTATTTTGCTCACTATTTGTAAGAGCATTGACTAAGATTCGAACTTTGTATATTTCAATTTTTTTGAATTTATCTCCTTCGGTCTAACCACGACTACAACTTATTAAAAAAAAAAAAGGTGCTCGTTTTCCCCTCTGTTTTTACGCCGAATGGCAGATAGAACCGCCTCTTTCTCCCATTATATTCCTCCACCTGCCCCCCCATTTCTCTCTCTTCTCTCCTTTCTCTCTCTACTGTACTAAGTTTGTTCACTAGCTAGCTAAACCTCTACAGTTCCTTTCAAGTTTCAACTCAAAACTTTTTAAATACATCAACACAAGACCCTTCTTGTTTCTTTTCTCTTTGGTTGAGTCATTTTTCTTCAACTTTGCATGTTCTCTTCTTCTAGTCCTCTCTTCAGTAATAAATATTGAATTTAATCACTACCCCTTTTTAGGGTTCTGTGTTAATTTTGATTTAGAAAAAAAAAAATTCTTGGATGGATTATTCTTGGCAAATGGTTGGATAATTATAAATCAGGTAAAAAAATGATTGTGTTTTTTTTTTAACTTGATTTTTCCCATTTTTTATGCTGAAAAATTCTTGTTTTCAGGTTTAAGCTCTGTTTCAAGATTCTGTTTTTAAAGAGAAGTAGTACTCCAAGCTGTAAAAGTTGTACGTTGCACAAATTTGAAGAAAGAGGGATCAAGAAAAAAAAATGGCACCAGATAATGATTGGCTTTCATTTTCATTATCTTCAATGGAAATGCTAAACCCATCTTCTCATCATCAGCCATCGTCTGCTGAGTCCCAACATTTTTACTCTTTTGCCGATAATTTCTATGCCAATGGTAAACAAACAAAAACACACACAAACACACATTTCTGCGTGTATTTATTGCATATATATGCATATATGACCTGTTTTGGCACCATGTTTCCGTTTGTTTTGCTGAGCTAAACAAGTTTGAAAAAAAGCTGAAAAAGACAAGAATATGCGCCCGTGGTTGTATCATTTTCCGTTACTAATATGTTGTCATCAAAACTATTATTACATACATACATATATATATATATATATATATATATGTATATATGTATTTTTGTTCCTGCTAAATCCAATCATATTTTTCTATCAAATTCGAAGTTTTTGATCTTGAACAGAAGAATTAGAGGATTTTCTGGAGATTTTATTTATATAAATTCAATTTGTACGTTTTTTCTTGTTTATTTATTTGCAGATAAAAAAAAAATTCGTTGTGTCACGCTATCATCCATTTATTTATTTCAGGGTGGCCAAATCAAAAGTCTTACACAGAAGCTGAAAATCACCAAATGAAAGACTCTTCAATTTTCACTGCATACAACATGCATCCACCGCCGAAGCTGGAGGATTTCTTCTCCGGCGGCGGCGGCGGCGACTCGACGGAGACACAAGACTCGTCGTTAACTCACATCTACGACCACCACCACCACTCCGGCGGCGCCGCCTACTTCGGCGGCGGCGAGCACCACCAAGATCTCAAGGCTTTTACTGGGTTCCAAGCCTTTTCGGCTAACTCCGGCTCGGAGGTCGACGATTCAGCTTTCGCGGCTCAGACTCAGTCGCCGGCCGAGTCGGCGAGCGAGTTGGTGGTTTATTCTCAATGCCCCACCATTAATAATACGACTCCTAATAATGCTTTGTCTCTTGAAGTCCATAACATTACCGAGAATAATAATAATAATAATAATAATAATAATAATAATAATAATAATAATAATAATAATAATAATAATAATAATAATAAAAGCTCGGGGAATATTGTTTCTGTTGATTCTGGGAGTTGTAAGAAAATTGCTGATACTTTTGGTCAAAGAACTTCCATTTACAGAGGGGTTACTAGGTAACTACCTTTTTCATTTTGTTACTTTTATTCTGATTAAGTCGTGAAATCGTCTCACGGATTTAAATTCATAAGATGAATCTAATTATTTAAGTTAAATCTACGAAATTAAATCTATGAGACTGTCTAGCGTTTTTTATTTTTATTTTTTAATATTGAAGTTTTTTAAATAATTTGCAAGTTTATTTATTTTATATTTTGATTGGTTTTGTGTAGGCATAGATGGACAGGAAGATATGAAGCGCATCTATGGGATAATAGCTGTAGAAGGGAGGGCCAAGCAAGAAAAGGGCGTCAAGGTACAACTCTGATATTTCATGCTCTATAAAGTTGTACTTTTTCTTGGAGAATTAATTTAATTTTTTTTCATATCAAATTGAAAAAAAAGGTGTGCAAATTTATTTTTTTTTCCTTTCAATCAAGCTTTTATGATGATTGATTGAGTGGAATATGTACAAACTGTACTTCATTTTTATTTTCCTGCCATATTTCAGTCAAATCTTTCACTGATTTGATCAGATGGGCCGCCATTTTTCTCCAAATAAATATGACAATTTAATTTTTTTAAATTTTCAGTTATTGTTCTTTGGGTTTTCAAGTACAGATTCATGGATCAAAACTTTGTCCATTGAGTTATTGAATTTTTGTTCAATTTATTCTGGTTTTACCTTAGCTTGTCTGAAAGCTAGTGCCTGAAATTCTGATTTTTATCAGATTGCTTTTAACTTTTGCTTTTTTCTTTTTTTTTTCTTGAATTTTCAATGGGTTTGACCAAACCACCAAACTCCACATGAAGGTTAAATGAGCTACCCACCTTATTTTCTGGATTTCACACCTTTTTTTGAATTTTTTTATAATGCATGTTGAGTACACTTTTTTTAAGTGTACAACATTTCCTTATAAAGAAGTTGTAGTTTGAAGCCATATATAGTCTTTATTTATCCTATCCGTTGGTTTTGTTTAATAGGGATAATTACAAAAAGTACCCCTGAAGTTTGACCTAATTACAAAAAACCCAGCTAACTTTAAAACTTACAAAAAAAAAAAAAGTAAAAAAGTACCTCGGGTTTGAAATATATTTCAAAGTCTCCCTTCATATTTGTAAAATCATTGCAGATTACCCCTTAATCTTAACACTAAATCAAACCTTAGGGGTACTTTTTGTAAGTTTTAAAGTTAGCTGGGTTTTTTTGTAATTAGGTCAAACTTCAGGGGTACTTTTTGTAATTATCCCTATTTAATAATAGGGTGACCTTATTTTATTTAATAGTAAGAAGTTGATTGATGGAAAAAAATGTGTACCGTCGACTTCCATTTGTTTCCATACTTGGAAGTTAATAATTTTTTTTTCATAATTATATCTTTAGTGTGAGAATTTCACAATGCTGCAAAAGTGTATGGTGGAGATTGGGGGCCATACTGGGCCGCAACACCCTTCTTTTTGTTTTTATGTTTTTTATTTTTTGAATTTTCGATTGGGCAACCCCACTTTATAGTGCTAGCTCCGCCACTGCTTCCGGTCATATGCAAGGAACAAGGGAAATTAATGTTGATATTGGTGCTCGGTTTGAAATTAATTTCTTGAAATCAAAATTTTGTAACCCGACTGATTAAAAAATAATTAATGATTATTAAATAAAAAACTCGCACAACGAGTTAGAATGTCATAAGGTTGCATTTATCTACATGTACGGGAATTTCTTTTATAGCCCTATGTTTTTGGTTATTTAATTTACATTCTAATGAGCTTTACCGTTTTCGCATGAATTTGGGATCATATTCGTGGATGTTGCGGCACGTATCCTATATTTTTCAGTTTACTTAGGTAAGTAATGTTATTCGTTGCAGCATGCAGTGTTTTAAATACCGTACCGGTGATTAAACCGGTCAAGCCACCGGTAAGCGGTTCAACCGGTCGGACCGGTTCAACCGTCAATTTTACCGGTTTTACCGTTTTAATAAAAAATAATTATATTTGGTATTATATTATATAAAATATGGATGTAATTCATAAATATAAAAGGAAAAGTTGTATATATGTATAGTTAAAAGAAAAATATCTATATATTTAGCTCAAATTTCAAATAATGACATAAATATATTAAATATTAAGTTTATAAATTTTTTTTTTATAAAAAAAAGTATAAACACAAAAATAAAAAAAAAATTGCAAAAACCGGTTGAACCGGTATTTAACCGGTTTTTGGCCGGTATGTTTCGATTTGACCGGTATTGACCGGTTTAACCGCAAAAAACGGTTTTTAGGGCCTTATTATACCGGACCGACCACCGGTATCCGGTATAACCGGTTGAACCGGCCGGTACGGTACGGTATTTAAAACAGTGGCAGCATGTCTTTTATTCTATATATATATAATAATTGTTTCAAATTACTTACGTTTAAAACTATGGAATATACACACAGGTGGATATGACAAGGAAGACAAGGCGGCAAGGGCATATGATTTGGCTGCACTTAAGTACTGGGGTCCTACGGCCACTACCAACTTCCCGGTAACAAAAATCTTTTAATTACACTTGTAAATAAGTATCGCGTAGATTTTGATTCACGAGAATTGCTGTTTAGGACAAGGGATATAACCGGAGATTTTTTTTCCAGATCTCAACCTATACCAAAGAAGTTGAGGAGATGAAGCATGCCACAAAACAAGAATTCATTGCGTCGCTTAGAAGGTCTGCATATATACTTCATTCATTGTTACTTTGTTAATTAATTGCTTTAAAATATTGCTCGATGAAGTGTTTTCTCATTCAACTTTTGTCTATCTTCTTTAGGAAAAGTAGCGGTTTCTCAAGGGGGGCATCGATCTATAGAGGCGTTACAAGGTTTGAACTCTTGAGAATTACAATTGAACATTGTATCGTCATCTCTGTTTTATTGAAATCCGTATTTCGTAGGTTTAATCCGTGTGACTGCTTAGTAATTAGTATGTCATTGTTAGTGAACATCTTATATAATTAGCCTTGCTTGCTAATCAGTTATATATGAACTTATATGCAGGCATCATCAACAAGGTCGATGGCAAGCGAGGATCGGCCGTGTTGCCGGGAATAAAGACCTCTACCTTGGAACATTTGGTATGTATGATTTTCCTTTCCTTTAATTAATCGAGTAGTTACATTGTATCTCAAAAAAAAATATTGGGTTAATTACGAAAAATACCCTTGATGTTCTTTTACTTACAAAAAACTTTAGCTATCTTTCAAAATTATAATTATGAAATTAGAAGTGCCCCTCATATTTGTTTATGTTTTACAAATTCCACCCTCAATGGAGGGGATATTTGTTAAATAAATACAAACACGAAAGGGTGTTTGTAATTTTGAAAGATAATTGGGTTTTTTTGTAACTAGGATAAACCTCAGCGGTAATTTTTCGGTAATTTACGAAATGATTATTAAATTAATCTACTGATTTTTGCTCTCCTACCACGCAGCAACCGAGGAGGAAGCAGCCGAGGCGTACGACATTGCCGCAATTAAATTCAGGGGACTCAACGCTGTCACCAATTTCGAAATGAACCGCTACGACGTCGAAGCCATCGCCAAAAGCCCTCTCCCCATCGGCGGAACGGCAAAACGGTTAAAACTCTCTCTCGAAGCCGAAGAAAAAGTCCCTCTAACCACCACTCTACAACAAGCTCCATGCACCACCAGCAACAACATTAGCTTCTCCTCCGCCGTCCAATCGCCTTCCACCATCCCCTGTGGCGTCCCGTTCGACCCAACTTCCCCGTTCTATCACCACAACCTCTTCCACCACCACTACCCGAGCAATCTCCCCGCCTCGGACGGATCAAATATAAATCCCCTGAATCTGATGCTTCCATCCCCGCCCGAGTTTTTCATCTGGCCTCACCAATCGTATTAACGTACGTTTATTAGCTAGCTACATTAGGCGATACTGGTCTTCTACTAATGTTTCTATTAACCTGTTAGCTGTTCTATTTTTCGTCGTCGTTGTTGTAAAACTGATCGTCGTTCATCTGACCCGTGAAGGCTTTTAGGATTTAGTTTCTTTAATCGATCGAGGCAGGGCTGACAAACATAAGGTGATTCTGATGGATTAATTATATAGGTAGAAGCTGGAAATGCTGTAAGTAGCTTATCTTTTTTTCAATTAGCTTTTTTTGGATGTATGTTGAAGGAATGGATATGGGAGTATAGTTTGGATTTTTTGGAATGGATTAATTTTCAAATGGTTTTCCATTCCAAAAAGCTGCTCCTGTATGAATCAAAATCAGTTTTGCTGAATTAATATAGAAAATCATACAAATTATTTTATGTTTCTTGAGGTTTCTGATTTTGCTAGCATTTTTAGTGTTTGCAGGAATTGTGGTATGATTTTACCATGGTCTTTGTGTTTGATCATTTATTCATCTGAAGAATCTTCACTTGTTATTTGAAAAAAATCATAGGTTTTACTATATATATATATATTATGCGTTATATATACATATAATTTATTTTTGTGATAATTTGAAGAATAATTTTAATTTATAATTAATACGTTTAGGTTTGATTAATCTTGAAAAAGTTCATGAGCTATCAATGTGTTAGATAAAGTCAGGCTCGAATTCAACTCAATAATAAACGAGCCAAAGCTGGCTCCGTTTGATTGCAATCCTAATTAATAGTGATAACTGTAAAAGGAACACATGGCAGTCCTAATTAACAGTGATAACTGTAAAAGGAACACATGGCAGATAATTATTCGTATAATAGTGGAATAAGATATGAGAAGATGACAACTGATGTTCAAATAGGTTATATTTTACCAATTCTACCATATGAAATTTAGAGAAAATATTTGTTTGCAAGCTGAATTAAGGCAAATTATTATTATTTTGGTTATCATAGCAATAATTATTTATATACTAAGACAACAATAATGAAACTGAAAAAAATTAGACCAATAAGTAGCTTAAGTCTGTTACAAGCTCGTACAAAAGCTAATTTAAGGTTGAGGGTAAATTAATATTACAAACCTGTCATAAAGAGAAAAAAAAAACAAAGTAATAAATATTAAAAAAGAAAAATTAAAACCTATTCTTCAACCTTAACACCAAATGCTTCCAAGTCCACAACCCAAATAAGCCCAGATTAAGAGCCCAACCCACCCAAACCATCACGGGCCTCCTTGAAACTGGGCTCAATTCTCAGCGCCTCCTCAAAAGCATCCTTCGCCTTTTCTTTCAACCCCTTAATCTCATAACACTGGCCCAACAAGCAAAAAGCCTTTGCATTATCCGGGCTCAGCCCGACCGCTTCGACCAGGTCCTCAATCGCCGAGTCAACCCGTCTCTTCCGGTTCAACACGAAATTCAACTCGGCCCGTTTAAGCAAAGCATCCCCCTTCTCTCTCTCCGACAACATCTTCACCGCCGGCGGGGAGAGCGCCGAGTCCAACGACTTGAGGGCCGAGGTCTTGTGGCCCAACAGACTTTGGGCCATGGCCTTGAGAATATGGGCCGCGGGGTCTCGCGGCTCCAGGGCCAACGCCTTGTCGGCTTCGTTGACGGCGGATTTGGCTAGGTTGAAGGCGGTGGATCTGGTTTTGGTGGATCGGGCTCGGGATAGGAACTGGGCGCCCTGGATGAAGTGGCGGTGGGCCTGGTTATTGGGCCGGGCTTTGGATCGGAGCTTGTTGAAGGCCCGCTTGGGGAGGGCTTGGAGGACGTAGAAGATGCCGAGGGTGAGAATTAGGATGCCCAATTGGAGCAGGACATCTTTCTCCATCTGATCGGAGTTTTGAGCTGCTCGGCTGAGGGCGGCGGTTCCGATGGGGATGATGAGAGTGATGGGAAATTATTGTTGTTTTGAGCTTTTGAGGTGGGTTATAAATTCGGGTTTGGTCCATGATCAAAGATCCGGGTATTGATTGGTTTCCTTTGTTGTTATCTTATTTCTTTATTAATTTTTGGGGTGGGTCAGAAAAAAGTTTAATTATCTTTTTTTTTTTTGAGTAATGTTTAATTATCTTTTAATACTACGTCTAACATGTGTTTTTGGCTTACAAAATTGCATCTCGAAGCTTTAATTGAAGGTATTTTTTAAGTAAATATAAATTTCAATGAGAATTTATAATTTTGAAATATAATGATAGTTTTTAATTAGAATAAACATATGGGTAGTTTGTTCACTCTCTCTTTTTTCATTTTTTTTTACAACCCAGAGTATCCCCACACCAGACGGACACATACCCCACACTTCCTTCGAATTTTGGAACATCCGTATTTTCTAGGGATGATTCTAATCTCTGGGAGATAGTCAAAGTTTGAACCCAAAACCTTGAAGTGCAATTGCAACCTCAAGGCATGTGGGTATTTATTTGTTTTTGGCAATTGCAATTTTCTAGTTTTCTTTCTTGAGATGAAGAGAAAATTTAAAGTGGTACGGTATGATGCTTGAATTGTAAGTACTTCGTCATATTGGGCTTAAACCCCCTTTTGTTCCTTATTATCTAGATAGTAATTGTACCTAGAGATGTCAAAATTAGGCCGGCTAGTGACAGGGTTAGATTGGACTATAATATTATAAGTCCGCAAAAAGTCGGGCCTATTTGGCCCAATATCTCAGGCTGGCCTGGTCGGCTCTACTTTCATGTTTATTTTCATCGATTGGAAAGTTTGAGCCTACAAAATAAATGACTCAATGGAATTTGGCCGATTCAACCCGATTTTCTCTTATCAACCAATTTGATAGCTCTAATTGTACCATACTCATGGTACTATGGTAGGCACTTTTATAAAAGAATCTCCCGTGTACAATTTTTTTGTCTTGTTTGTTCACTTTACAATTTACATAGATGAATAGGCATACACAAATTGTCATATTTTTTAACAAAATGAGACACTTGATTATAATTTATGCACTCAGTGTACTGGGAATAGCATGAATTATTGAATTTCAAACCATGACCATAAATATCTTACATCAACTTGATATATTACAACTACCTAAGTAAAAAACCTGTAATCTATCAAAATAGTTTCATTAATCCATTAACACACTGATCCGAACAATAATTGTCCCATAATCAACCAGCCAAAAAACAGCAAAAAAGAAGATATAATTACTACTATTACTACTACTCTTTTTAATATACTCTCTATTAACAATTTATAGTTCTTTCTTCTCAGCTGCCCTTTCATATTACGCAACAAAACGAATCGGAAAAAAAATAAAAAAGAAACGACCATAGTTCAGACCAGAATGCATACGCATCAAGTCTACGACACCTGATCCGTTGCAGAAACATTTCTCGATTTTCAGAGACGAACATTTACTCCATAACTAGTTCCATATGGCGATTCAAGTCCTTTAGGTACGTGGTAGAAGTGTAGTCCTCCAAGTCACATGAATCCCAAAGCAGAGCTCTCATTCCCATCGACTTTTGCTTTATGTCGACTGCTTCATTCTCGCCTCTCAACAGCTTAACCACCTGAAAAGAAAACATGTATTTAAGGATTGCGGGCGTGTTTTTTTCTTTTGGGGATATTTATAGAAACATTATAGTTACGCCCTTAAATTTAAGAAAATACTGCATTGCTTAGTACCCGAGCCATGTTGGGCCGCATGTTGGGCAAGTGATGTATGCATATCGAAGCTGTAAACATGGCACGCTTCATTTCTATAACGTCGTAAGCTTCTCCTAGCCGTGGATCTGCTATTTCTTTGATGTTGTTCTGCTCCAGAAGTGGTTTTGCCTGTAATAACCATCGCGAATTATATGTTATAACTTCATCGACCATATTTTTACCTCTTTTTATCGGAAGAAAGGTTATAAATATGAAGATGATTTATTACATTATGGAGAAGTGAAATCAATTGAGAATCAAAAGTTGGTAATGTTTGTATATAGATACTGAAAGCTGATTAAGTTAACAGAGAGTGATTGGTGAATAAGTTGTAAAAGTGCTTTTACATATTTCAAAATATGTAAAAACTATTTTCTTTCCAGCCGGAGGCTGACAATAACTTTTTTAAAATGTTTGCAAACACTCCCTTAGTATGTAAAAAGATCTTCCATGGTGAGTATATGAAACCATACCCACAACACAAGGCTTTGTCGACAAGAATCAACTGCTCGACGGCCTGTTATGAGCTCGAGCAGTAGGACTCCAAAAGCAAACACATCAGTCTTCTCGTGAACTATTCCGTGCATGAAATATTCCGGAGCCATGTACCTGATTTCAATGTAAGATAGATAGGCACAATTTTATTAACACAAATAGAAGCAAGTGAAAGCTAAAAGAAAAGCAAGTGGGATTACGAGAGTGTTTGTAAAAACTTATGCTTTTAGAAGTGATTTATTGTAGCAGAAATAAAAGTAGTTAATAATTAGAAGTTGGTAGTGTTTCCAAATAGAATCAGAAGCTGAGAGTATTTGGTGAAAAGTTGTAAAAGTGCTTATTTTTTTGTAAAAGTCAAAAGCAGAATCAGAAATCTAGAACACCCATCTCCGTGCTTTTAGATTCTGATTAATTGAAGCAGAATCAGAATCAGAAATTGGCATCTGCAATCACTAAAAAGTGATTTTTTTCCAGTCGAAAGCAGAAGAGAAGCAAATGCTATTACCCGAAAGTGCCTTCAATTGGAGAAACAACATGGTGAAGCCATTTCTCCGGAAGCCATTTTGCTAGTCCAAAATCGGATATCTGCATAACATACAACACAAAGAAAGCTTCATCTTATCCACATTAAGCGTTGCCTTAGATATAAACGAGACATCGTTCTTATACTTCTTATAGAACATGAAAAAAGTAACCTGAGCTTCATAATCTTCAGAGAGTAATATGTTTGAAGCAGTTATGTCTCTGTGAATTATACGCCGTTGGCAGTCACAATGCAGATACTGTAATCCCTCGGCAATCCCTACCGCCACCTTATACCGTATTTTCCATTCCATGCTCTCTTCAGGGCCTGAAATACTCAATGTATCTTCATTAGCTAAGTAATCACATAATGTACATTATGAGCATTATTCTGTTCTTTCTATGTTCTTCCTTTTTCTCCTCTGGATGGCTAAGTATATTTCATGAACATGGTTAATTTTAGCCCTTTAGCTCCTATTATAGGAATATTCAACTCATTTTCTTTTTTGTACTGTAATACCGTTATGTTCCTTCCAAATTCCATAAGATTGCGTTGGCAAAATTGCAAAATTTGTCATGTAATTATAAGGCGGTAGCAAAAAGGTACTGTAAAAATCACATTTTGCAAAAAATGTCCTGTAACTATAGCAAACTCTCGGTTTTGGACCGTGCAAAATAGTCCTGTAACTATATGGAAATCTCAATTTTGGTACTAATTTCACCGAATTTCAATCACGTGAGTGACACATGTAGTTCCCAATTACAAGTGAAATAAGACCAAAATTGAGGTTTTCATATAGTTACAGGACTATTTTGCAAAACTTGTATTTTGCATGACCAAAATTGAGACGTTTATATAGTTACAAGACCTTTTTGCAAAACGTGATTTTACATGAGGACTAATTTTGCAATTTTGCCGATTGCGTTTGGATGGAAGAATTTGGATTTGCGGAAGATAGTTTTGGGGAATGATTCCAAATTACCCAAAATAATATGGAAATCCTCTAAAATAACTCCAACAATATTTCAAAAGATTTGAAAATCCAATAAGTCCAACAATAGTTTCAAAAGATTTGAAAATCCATGACTTCATCTAAACAACTCTTAATGGAATTGAAATTCATAGTTTCAAATCCTTCCATCCAAATGTAACCTATGGCTCCATTTGGATTGATGGATTTGGAGTTGGAGCTAAGGCCCAACCCTTTTTTTAAGGAAAAAAATTTAGTTAGAACTTTTTTTTTAAAAAAAATTAGTTATAATTTGTATTGTTTTTTCTTGGATTTTCTATCCGGCCCACCCCATTTTCGTGTATCAGCCCACCCTACTAATTCGTCCTGGCTCCGCCCTTGGAGCTAAGGATTTCAAATCCATAACAATAAGTACATTGGGGTTGTTTGGTGGATTACTAATCCATTTGAAATACAGTTGTTCTCAAATCCAAATCATCCCATCTAAATGCAACCTAATAGCTCAAATAAATGTTCAAAGATTTGAAATCCTCTGCATTGAAATATTACCCAAACACGTTCAATGGATTTATTATTAAGGATTTTAGCTGCAAATCCATCAATCCAAATGAAGTCTTAGAGAATTCAGAGATAAATGTAGCAAAAATGCACGTAAAAAACATCACCATGTAGCACAGTGGCGAGGCTTCCATGCGGAGAAAACTGGAGAACAAGGTGTAAACCGCTATCGGCACTGAAGCCGATTAACTTAGCAGTATTCGGATGATCGATGTGAGCTATGATCCCAAGCTCGGACAAGAAGTCGCCAACTCTGTCCTCGTCGCTCTTTTGTTCCTTCATTATCTTCTTCACAGCTACAATTTGACCATTTAAGAACCCTTTGTACACTTCAGCATGTCCCCCTTTGCCAATCAACTTACCTGTACAAATTTTGATTCAAGCATTTCATCAAACAGTTAGCAGACAATCCAGGACATACCGAGATTGTGCATTTCATTAGAGTGCCCAATAAATGCTGCAGATTATTGTTGTATGAAACAGTAGCCATCAACTTACTCAAAACCTTGACCCGCAGGGATAATTACAAATAAACCCTGAGGTTCGGGCTAATTATAAAAAGACCCCAAGGTTTTCGAAAATTGCAAAAAACCCCCCTGAGGTTTGATTTCTCTTACTTTTCTCCCGTCATAAGCAGAAAAAGAAAACATTTAAAAAACCCCCATAATATTTCTAAAAACATCACAATTGTCCCCTTAAATTTAAGATATAATCAAATATAAGGTGGCTTTTTGTAATTTTGAAATATCTCTAGGGTTTTTTGAATTCCCCCAAACCTCGTGGGGTTTTTGTAATTATCCCTGAACTTCAAATAAAATTCCTGATAGCATGCTTAGTTTGACAAGTTTAAAGACAATATAATACTCAAATAGATTTTAAAACATATAAAATAGTTACCATTATATATACCACAAGATAATTACAAAAACTACCAATGAGGTTTTGAATAATACAAAAATTTACACTTTATCTTTCAAAATTACAATAACATGTACGATGTGACAAACACACTCTTGGGAATTGCTTTTACCTAACAAATACCTCTCTTTTGAGGGTGCAATTTGTGATATAGAAACAAGTGTTAATGAAGTATTTGTAATTTAGAAAAATAACGGAGTAATTTTGTAATTAGGCTAAAGTTTAAGGGTAATATTTTTTTTAATTATCCACATATACCACTTCTCAGACAAGGAAACATAAATTTGTGAGCTTAGATCAAACAAGATTGATTTACTTATGAATATTCTAATAAAAATGTTTCAAGAACTCACAATATAATTATCATGCACACATTGATCTAATCAAATATTCACCCAACATGATGTCCCCACCACTATTACTTTTGTTTAATTTATAATTGTGCAATGTCCAAAATGAACATGGTCAATAAGTATGCTGGCCAAAAGAGAATTAAGTTTCACTTGGAGAAAGCCCTTTGACTGCAGAAGTGGGGTAGTTGACAACTTGATATGCCAACCATAACACTTTATTGAACTTAGCATGACAACATGGCATGCGACCAAAATGCTAACTTAAACTTGGTAAATGGACATGTTTTGTCCATACAATTTGCTGAAAAATTGGGCACTTTTCTTGTGGTGAGTATAGTACAATGGCCATGGGCGTAGTCAGGATTTTCGTCCAGTGCGGTGAGAATTTTTTTTCATTTTGGCAAGATCAATATCGGACGATATTTGACCAAAAAAAATAGAAAAATGAGGCAAATATGAAGGTTGTCTTTCAACAATTCTTTCTCGGTTTTCATAATCGCCATTATGGTTTCTCTATAATGAACTTTTTGGATAAGTGACTTATCCAAAAATATATTCTAAATTAACCACAAAACAATTGTTATTAACTTATTATTATGGAATAGACTTATATACAAAAAGTCGTTCGAAAAATACTTGCAAAAAAAAAACGGTTCATTATCAAGTTTGGAACATATATCTTTATACATATAATAAATAATACAATCATTTATCCACTAGTATACCTTAACCAACCAGGTAATTCTTAATATTTTGAGTCAAGATAGTAAGATTTATTCGTTTTTAAATGTAACTCAATTATTTTTTATATGAACTAGACCCATTGAATTTTCGCTCCAACTCAGTTTTAAAAGGTCATCCGAGATCGATCGAAAGTGCGGTCCGCCGACACTTCTCATGGTAGCTTCGCCCATGACAATGGCCAACTTTTGGTCCTACATAAATTATGATTTGTCAAAAAGTTCCCTAATTTTACAAATACATTCGATTTTAGTTATTTGGTCGCCTGAAATTGGAAATTTTTTTCGGAAAAATCTACATGTCCACGTTTCTAACCAAACCCACTGACATGGAAACCAATATGTCATCATCATCATATGAGTTTTTGTCCCAATCAACATGACAACTCACTCGGAGAATATTCACAGGTTTACACATCAGTGAATTTGGCTAGAAATATAGACACGTGATTTTTTTCGTCAAATTTTTCAATTTTCGGTGACTAAAAGACTGATATCGAGGGTATTTTGAAAACGAGATGACTTTTTTTTCTAATCGTGATTTTTCTAGGACCATTGTTGCAACCACTTTATAGCTCCAGACTATAATTACAGTTTAGCCTGACAATATGTATCTTTCAACAAAATTAGGTTGCTATTGAATTATGGAATGTAATAAGTATTTGCCATGCCATTATTATACTTTGTGCAATTTCTATATGACATTAATTCAAGAACCAATAGATAAACATTGAAATATAACACTAGAAGTCTAGAATCCAACATATAAACATGACCACATGAATGATAGCTATTGTTCAATGATTTCCAATCAAGTCACAAAAGGGATAAAAATACAAAAAAGTACCTTTAACAATCAGTCTAATTAAAAAAATGTTCAGCTATATTTCAAATTACAAATATTTCTATTTTACAAATTGGACCCTATTAAAGTAAATATTTGCTAAGTAAATACAAATGTTTATAACACCTTAACGAATATTTGTAATTTTTGAAAGATAAGTGATTTTTTTACTTTTACTAATTACACTAAAACTCTTAGTATCTTTGGCTTAATTGCAAAATTAGTCCCTTAACTATAGGGGAGTAGCGAATTTGGTACTTTAAATTATTTATGTAGCAATTTTGATCATCTGTGCAATTTTGATCACATAAGTTCTAGTTTGTGCAATTTTGGTCCAAACTGTATGTTTTAATATTCTTTTTGTTCCCACGACACCCTTATATTTTAGCAAAAATACCCAAAATACATATGGTTGTAATAGTTACGACTTGTATTGCTATTTTAAGTTCTAATTTGTGCAATTTTGGTCCAAACTGGATGTTTTAATATTTTTTGTTCCCACAATACCCTTATCTTTTAGCTAAAATACCCAAAATATGTATGACCATAAAAAGTTACATGACTAATATTGCTCTTTTGAGTAAAGGATAAAAGCGTCAAACACCGAAACTGCTACACTAAAATGCTATATAACTACTAAGATTTTCAACCCCTAAGAGTTACAGGACCAAAGTCACAATTAATCCTAGTATCTTTTGTAATTTACCCTAGTCCTAATGCAACAGAAAAAAAAAAAAAAATCCATGGCAAAAGTGGAAATTCATGAATTATCTTTAAAAACAAAAAACAGAGCATGAAACAGAGACCATAGCAGAACATAACCAGAACCTAAGACAAGAAACCATCAAAACACACACACACACCATACTGTAAAAATAAAATTCACCATAGCAGAACATAACCACAACCTAAACAAAAAACCATGAAAACACACACACACACACAGAATACTGTAAAAATAAAATTTACCATAGCAGAACATAACCACAACCTAAACAAGAAACCATGAACACACACACACACACACACACACACACACACACTCTACTGTAAAAATAAAATTTACCATAGCAGTAACCAAGAAACCATGAAAAAACACACACACACACACACAATCAAAACTGTAAAATAAGCAAAATTTTTACCAGAGCTAAAATTCTCAGTAGCTTGTTTAAGCTCCTCATAGCTAAAATTCCTCCAAGAAGGCTTAGGCACCACAAAATCCCCACAATCAATGGCATCAGCCGCACTGTGATTCCTCCCAAGCAATTTTCTCCGAAACGCCTTTTTCGACAGATCGTAGCCGTACCCACCGAGCAACGGGATCGTCGAAAATCTCATCGTCGATCGCTTCTTTATCTGGCCGAACAGTTTCTTCCAGTGCAGCGTCCCGTAGTTCACTTCCCATGCACCCGTTCTGTCCACCGTCGATTTCTCGCTCCCGAAACTGCTGCTCCGATCAATGCTGCTCAGATCCGAATCAGAACCCGACCCGGATATCGGAATCTCCAGAACGCCCCTAGGGGATGAACCCTCGTCGTTTTCAGGTTCCCATGTTTTTTCTTTTTCTAGTAATGGTTCTTTTACTGGGGTTTCTTCTTGATCCATTTTTGCAGCACCTTCTGAAACGTGATTCTCTTCTGGAAAAAATAGAAATTATAGTTTCAATTTGTGTGAAATTAGAAAAAAAAATTAAAAATTTGACCGTTAATCCTTTTCCACTGTTTTTTTGCAAGGTTACTCTGTTTTTTCTTGTTTCTAATAATGGTTCATTTTCTGGGATTTCTTGATTTTTTGCAGCATCTTCTGATTTTTTTTCTCAAACACTTATAATTTTCATGAAATTAGAAAAAAAAAAAAGAACTTAAAAATTTGACCTTTCATCATTTCCCCCTGTTTTTTGCAAGGTTACTCTGTTTTTTCATTTTTCAATAATGGTTCATTTTCTGGGATTTCTTGACCCATTTTTCTAAGAATCTTCTGAATTTTCTTAAAATACTTATAATTTGCATGAAATAAAAATTAAAAAAACTTAAAAATGATCACCCCTTATCATTTTCCTCTGTTTTGCAAGGTTACTATGTTTTTTCATTTTTTTTCATGATGGTTCATTTCTGGGATTTCTTGATCCATTTCTTCTGAATTTTTTAAAAATACTTATAATTTGCATGTAATTAAAATAAAAAAAACTTTATAATGATGACCCCTCATCATTTTCCTCTGTTTTTTGCAAACTTACTCTGTTTTTCTATTTTCTCATTAATGGTTCATTTCTGGAATTTCTTGATCCATTTCTTCTGATTTTTTTTAAATACTTATAATTTGCATGAAATTAAAAAGAAAAACTGAAAAATTATATATATACAAGCTTACCTTCCATGACCATGGTGACAACTCAAATAAAAAAGCTCCCAATAATAATTTCAGAGAAATTGAAAAAAGAAAAGCTTTAATTTCGAGAAATATTACATTTGAGCTATCCCCGTTTCATTTTCTCTCTTCTGTCCGGCAAGAACAGAGGAGAGAGAGAGTGTACGAGAGAGATGAGAAAGAGGAAGAAGAAGAAGAAAATGGTATATCTTGTGAAGGTTGATATTCTTTGAGGGGTAGAGGGAAAAACTAGCTTAATTTGTGGTGAAGCGAATAAATGCTATATTTATACACCACCACTTTATTTTATTTAAATTTGTTTTGGAATTAATTAGTGTAATGAGGATGTGAAGAGTGTTTTCGTGTGATGAAATCTAGGCCGTCGATGACTTGGTTCGTGATTCTTGGCGTAACTACCGCTTGTACAGTGGGGAAATAAGAGGTATAACGAACCCAACTAAGGGTTGGGATTTTTGGGTTGTGTCAAGGGTGTTTTAGTAATTTGAGCAAATTTTTTTTTTTGCCTTTTTATATTATTGTAATAATAATTAAACAAAATAAGCAATTGAAACTTGATTTGTCAAAATTCGAGTTACATTCTAATTTCTAACAGCTATAATAGTAATAATAATAATTAACGACAATTTTTAGTATCTCATCGTCTATTGCAATAGTTTTAGTAAGTCAAGCACTTTTTAAAGGATGTAAACTAATAATATTTTGTAAAATACTTTAATGACATTTAATTCTTCTTGTTTTTAATCCTTTTCAATGGCTGATCTACTGGATGAAATTTTAATTTTGAAATGTTACATTTATTAAAAAGAATGTTAACATTCTTTTGATGTTGTTTTAAAGTGCAAATCACTCTAAGTCAGGGTAAATTTCCTTATTAGTCCAATAGTCCACGTCCTTAGGCTCAGGTAACTCCAAACTCCAAATGGAAGGTAGTCTTGAGGTGTGAACTATCATGCAACATGCAAACAATATTACAAGAGCCCTCAGATTGTCACATGGAGGTTCCTCCAATGTTTAAGTCAACAACCGTCCGGAGAATAATCCAAAACAAATGAAATAATTAAGTGAATTAAGTTCAGATTAACGTACAAATGAATAATGAATGACCTTTTATATGTACCTGAGAAGGTGAACATCATGAGCTAAAGCGGGCCTTATGGACGGTAAATAATGATATCAGCCTCATAGACTACTTAGCAATCTTGTTGACCCAACAATAATTAATAATATTTCGGAAATTTAATAACTAATTTCGAAATTAATAATTAAAATAACTAAGAATAGTGAAAAATCATTTTTATTATATCACTTTCAGATGGCCGATAAAAAGAATGGGCAACATCCTTTTGATTGTGAAAAAATTAAAACCCTAGAACTTTAAGTGTATGAATTCACAAATTGTATTAGCATATGAATTCTTCAATTAATCACGAAATTTTTTAGATTTTGAGGAGGATTTTGGTCAACAATTTCAAATAATAACACCATTAATGAATATGATCCAAAAAACTCAATGGTGAGTTTATCATTAATCATTATGAATTAAAAACTCTTATTAAATTTAAATGAATTAACCCAAATGAAATCTAAATGAACTCACAAAATGCATTATCTTCTTATAAACATTACCACATAACCAGATGACTTAGCCCACCTGACCACCATAAGCAATTGTGGGGTGGAGGTCAGGGGTTCAAATCCCTGCTCCATCAAATTGCTCCCCGGGGCATATACGAGCTAGTGAAAATTTGGTGGGAACTCATACTAAATAGCATCCGTATGAGTTCGATTCGGGGAGAGATCGTTATTAGTAGATTGGGGGGTCGAACATAATTGTTCTCTTTACCTGAGAGGATCTCCGGTTGTATCGCTTTTACCTTTATCGATTATCGTCATATTTGTTTTTTATGGTTTACCTTTTGGGTTTATTTTTAATTGATTTGGGTTTTAGGTTTTTAGTTTTCCACGTGTTTATCTTGGCGGCAGAATGAGGAATGGATTTTTTTATCCTCGGGCGTAGACTGAGTTATAAAAAAAAAAAAAAAAAAAAAACAAAACATTACCACATCAAAACATGAATCTCACGTGAGAGATCTTTTGATCTTTTAAGCCGCAAACCAAAAGCATTATCTTCTTTTCATGTGCTACATATGCCGTGTGAACATGAGTTTAGGTCCCTTTCAAATAAATTAAAGATTTAAATTAAAAAATCGTCGCACGCCATATCTTGAAAGTGTAAAACTTTATTAATATGAGATACCATAATATTATGGTGTACGGCCTCAACTTTATGAATCAATCATCTTCATAATTGAAGATTTTAATTTGACTAATATTTTACCATAATTGTGTGGATATAATCATGGGCGTAGCCAAGATTTTCGGTCAGAAATTCTTTTATTTTGGCAGGATGAATGTCAGACCGATATTTAAAAAAATAGGAAAAGAGGCAAATATGAAGGTCTACTTTGCAACAATTCTTTGCGGGTTAACCACCTAACAATTATTATTATAGAATAGACATTTAGATACACAAATTCATTTGAAAAATACTTCCAAAAAATTGTTCATTATCAAGTTTGACACATATATCTCCATTTATGACAAACAAGACAATCATTTATCCACTCATATACCTTAATTGGAGAAGGTAATTCTTAATATTTTGGGCCAAGACAGTAAAATTTATTGACTTTTTAAATTTTAATTCAATTTTTTTATATGAACTAGACCTCCGACTGAATTTTCAATGCTGTCCGATTCAAGTTTAACAGGTCACCCCGAGATTGAGTGCGGTTCATCGACCGCACTCGTCCTAAGCTAGCTACGCCCATGGATCATGAACCAAACTTAATTTGGTGTGATTGTTTGTCATCTCATTTTCCAAATATATCTAGAAAGAATAATATAAAAATATAATTTTGAAGAAACAAAATGTATTTTGAAAATATATTTGGATATAAATATACAAAATCGTATTGATTATATTAGTGTGACATATATTTTTATAATGTATTGAAATGTGGAATGTTTTTTTATATGAAAAAATATAAGTGTAATGAAATGATATTTGAAAATTGATATATTCTTTTAAAGTGGAAAAATATGTTTTACGACAATTTTCTAATGTAAACATGACATTCAAACAAAATCTTGAAAAAAAAAATCACACAAATGAATATCTCCCAAAGGTTATTACATGCATTCACTCGTTTAATTTGATTAACCTTATACTAAATATCACGTTTAGAATATAGAAAATTAGACGCCATCCCAATGAATATTATTTATCCCATGTGGAAACATGATTTGAAGTTTAATACAACATCAAAAAGTCTTTGTCTCCATCTTATTTTCTCATATATTTTAAATGATATTATAAATTAAATTAAATATTTGATAATCCAAAATATCTTAATTCAGAATCTCAATACCTCAATTTTCCCTCTTAAAACTACTCTTCTTAATTTGCCCGAGTAGTGAAAGAGATATCTTCCTACCCCAAATCAATTTGGTTAAGTATCACTTTTATTTACTCAATGAGTCTCCAACATGCCCAAAACGTGGGGTTACTCTTTTGCCCCCAAAAAACTATCAAAATGACAATATCTTGCAAAGGATCCACGTTTTTTTTTTTTTGGATCCCGATCCGGTCTAACCCAAATTGACCCGGGTCATTCATATTCGTTGATAGGCAACATGTTGCTCCACAAAATGGCAACAAGTGGAGCATTTCTTTCCGTACAGTCCAGAGAGGCCAAACTATAAATAGACGATTAAAAATACACAAAAGGAACTTTGGCCATGTCTTATTGTTATTGTTCATTGATCTCTTCATTATCTGACCTCTCACGGTCCAAACTGACTTAGTTTAAGATGTGGGCCACCACAACATGCCTGGTGATTTGTCTTTTTATATCAACCCTCATCAAAATACCCGAAGTGACTCGACCTGATTTGAATCATGGTACATAGATTTTTGGTAAGATCATAATCTTACTATGAGGATTAATAGTGACATTACTAATATATTATTAGTTAATTATATTTTTGATAATCACATCTTTAGCAAAAAAATAAGACCTATAAGAGTGATTATGGGACATAAGATTCATCGTTTAGTGGGTGAACTAAACCAAGCTCTTGTAAGTACTAATTAACAAATACAAAAAAAAGCAAACAAATAATTATATGCAGACAGAAAATGCTTAATCCACCAACCTCACCAAAGTCAATTCAGTTAGACAAGTATGCCTATATGATTAACTGAAATCTAAATAAGTAGTTTTGTAGTCAAACATGTAAGAAGAAAAAAAGCAGTTAAAAATGGGTCCAAATGTGATAAATTCCCTATGGTTTAACTACTTTTTCTGACTAAATCATGTAAGGGATTTCCATTTTGGCACCTGGTGATGCACACATAATAGACATTGGATGTTAATTATCTTTGTCTATAACTGATTTGTCTATTCATCAGTCTACTTAACTTTTTTCTTAGTACCTCAGCTTAAGCCTAATTACAAATATAAACTAAAAATAAAAATAAATACAATCATGTTTTAAAATTATAATACCGCGTTGACATTTATTTCTATTTATAAATTGCACCCCAAAAGGAGACATTTGTTAGGTAAATACAAAACTGAGTAGGGTGAGTAGGGTTTTTGCAATACCTTAAGGTAGTAATAGTAATTTTGAAAGATAATTGTAGTTTTTTGTAATTTGGTTAAACTTCAAGTGTAATTTTGCCTTAAAGAATTTATCTAGCATAAGAAAAACATAACCAATTTGATTTTTTTTTTATATAGAAACTATAACTTTTAATCGATATAATAAGTTAGTGAACATATTAAGCAACTAAGAATAATAAATGATATGAAGTTATCCTTTTCAAATTGGTGGTAGCTATGAGAGGCCGAAGGACAGACATACTCACACTTAAGGCTCGAAGATGAGTTATAAAAAAGAAAAGAATGAGAAATGATTGGGCATAAAGGGTGTGGCTTTTTAAGTGTCTTTGAAATTATGAACAAATGTGAAAACTACTCTCACTAAGTCTACCCATGGAATTAAGTCAATCTTAAACTTAAGAAAAGACAAAATTAACTTTGGGATGATAGGATCACAAATTCATGTTGATTAAAAAAGAAATAATTTAAAATGTTTAATAACAAGATTAATTAAGTGGGCCCTTTTGGTACTTTAAGTCATAGCCAAATCCACACTTAGTGGGCCTCTAAACAAACACTAACAAGATTATGCATGCAGTACTTAGAAAAGTTGTTAATATATAGGATTTGGTAATCCAAATTCAAAGGTGGGGCACCAAACATAAGTTCAGAGGATTAGAAAAAAGTGGATTTGATAGCACTTGTACCATATAGTATTAAATATACTAACATAAATTGGTAACTAATTTTTGGGTTGGTTAAAGAGAGTTTGCCTAAAAGGATCAAAACATGGTTCAGTTGTTTGGATTGATCATCTTCCATTACCTCAGGAAAATATTTTTAAAATGTGGCATTGTAGAAAATTGAGGAAGTTTTTGCAATAATTGCAAACAAGTCCCTTGAATAAGGAAGTATGCAATAAGGACATCAAAATTTACAAATATCCCTTAATAAATAGGTAAATACAAACCTCAAGAGGTGTTTGTAACACTTTAAGAGGGGTATTTGCAAATTTGAAAGATAACTAGAGTTTTCTGTAATTAGGCTAAACCTCCAAGGTGGTTTTTGTAATTATCCCTATTTCCACGTTAAGAACCATATTTCCATATTCCATGAAAAAACAGAGCAAAACATTGCTAGGCACTTAATTTTGTTCATACAATGCCAAACAAGGATTAGGGATAATTACAAAAACACCCCGAGGTTTGTGCTAATTACAAAAAAACCCAGAGATTTTTTGAAAATTACAAAAGACCTCTTGAGGTTTAATTCCATCTTACATTTTCCCCCTTCATAAGCAAAAAAAGATATCAACAATCCCCTGATATTTATAAAAATACTACAGTTACATCCTTAATAACACATAATCAAATGTGATGGTTTTTTAGTAATTTCGAAACATTTCTGAGTTTTTTTGTAATTAGCCTAAACTTCAGGGTGTTTTTATAATTATCCCAAAGGATTATTACAAGACTAGCTTTTTGCACTTCTTGAAAAGTACAATTGGATAGAGTCAATGATTGGACTGAAACCATATCTGAGGCCATTAAATTGAATAAGATTGATCATTCTAATGATCTGAGAGAGATGAATGGACATGTGGGGTTTAAGACAGGCCTAACAGATCACCAAGAATGTAGGTCCAATCTTTCACAGTAATTGGGCAATAAATTTGATAATACCACACCACATTATATTTTCCATCTATGTGTCTCAGTATAGGGCTAACTCCACATGTGAGAGACATGCATGGGCAACAAGTGCTAATTTTGTAATATTTTGCAGAAAAAAATTCAATTCTTTGTAGCCATCTTGGTCAAGAACTTTAGTAATTAGTCGGCAACGCTACCATTTCTATTTTTTTTTTTAAAAAAAAACGCCGGAACCAACAACCCCTGCACTTTGGGTGCGCCTAGATAAACTCTAGGGCTTAATGAACACCAGCCAAGTAAGCCGCACTAGGCAAACCATGTGCGCCAAACTCGACCAAGTGGTGCAGAAGTGATAGATTCAACTTGAGACATTTGGCTTCAAAAACCACCCTACTTCACTTGACCACCCCACCCACGATAGGCGATACTATTTTTTTTTTATTACCCAAATGTTCATGCGTCGTCCAACTAATTCTTAAAGTAGGTGGCCTTCTCCCCTGGTTCACCCCCCAGGTAAATCCGGATATGGTCACAACGCCCCAGACATTCGGAAAGCGGTTCTCGAATCGTCCATCCCTCCTTTACGTCATGCGAATGGGACCCCCAAAAGGACAAACATTGCACAGTATAACTCTGCCACAGTTGAGATTCGAACCTCCGATACTCTATTGTTCCACCCTAGCTTACCGTTGCGCTATGCCCATGGGGCAACAGTGCAACACTACTCTTTTTCTTGTTCATATAATCATATTTCCATCCAAATAAAAAAAAAAGTAAAACGACTAAATTCATCATAACTATGTCACTTTTATATATGCAATAATAAAAGTATATTAGAGCACCCTCTCATTATAGTTGTTACAATCTTGTTACTAGATGTGAAAATTCCATATTTTAAGAAACTAGGGACGGCCACCTGGTGGGCTTGGGACGATCCAAGGAAAAAAGGAACATAGGGCCTGCTCGCTATAAACTCGTAACCGACAGGTCCAACCGTTGGACCCGCCAACCCAAGGAGATGATCTATTAACTACTGATTACAAGACTAAGCTACTGCACATTTGTTATGAATAACAATAAGATGAACATAGTAAAACAAGAACCCCCCTTTCTCTCTCTAACTCTCTTCTCTCCCCCTTCTCTCTAACTCCCCCCCAAAAAAAACCCTAAGTTTCCCCCTCCCTCTCCCTTTGCAGCCGCCCCCTTCCCCTCTCCCCTCTCCCCCTCCCCTCCCTCCTTCCCCTCCCCCTCCATGGTTTTATTGGAGGGATACTCAAATGCGGTCCGCTTGGCGTTTGAAGGTGGCCGGAATTTTTGGTCCAGGGCGCGGGTCGGAGCTTCACGGAGGTGTCTTGGAGCGGAGAAGACGATGTCTTTGCGCGATGATTTGGGAGAGGAGAGGCAATTTTTTACTTTTTTCTCTAGTTTGTTAGTATTTACATTGTTTTCTTATTTTGTTTGTGTTTTCTTTTCTCGGTTGATTTGCGAAACTCGTAGGCGGATCGGTTTTTACGTTACTCAGGTATGTAGTGGTTGCTCGTGCCCGATTTTAGTTTTTTGGTGTATTACGATCTCCTTTAAGGAGTCTTTGAAGTCTCCCGTGGAGTGGGTAGTTTTGGGGTGGGTAGTTTTTTTAGTACATGTGAATCAATTGGTTTTACCAATTCCCGCTTGCTCTTAGTTAGTCTTGTCGGCTCTTAGCCCGTTGGCTACGATTGTAGTTGTAATTTTAGTATTTGAGTTGTTTTAATATAATTCTATCGTTCGACAAAAAAAAAAAAAAAAAAAACAATAAGATGAACATATATTTTTTCATATGCAGTGCAAATCAATAGATGATCAATGATTTTTCTAAATGGGGAATTAAGAAAAGAAAGAAGATAATTGCATTGGTCGTACATAAACATTCCATCGAACAGTTTCTGGACAAGGCTCAAAAATTCATATTGCTAACTATTTATGTACATTAATTAAAAATAATTTCATTCTTTTTCACAAGCCGGATGCATTTGGGGAAAAATAATATTAAATGTAACGAGCGGGTCTAGCCAGACCAGTTACCTGCCCCGGACACTTTGGGCTTACAAAACTAGACGTCTAGACCCGTCACCTGCCCAAGGCACATTTGACTGGGTTCAGGCAGGTTCATTCTGGGACCGGGGCTGATCCCATTACAAAACCCAGGTTTTAGCATTTCCTTATCCAGTTATTTACTATTTTAGTATTTTACCTTAAACCACCTGTGCACTAGACCAAATTGGAAAACTGAAAATGATACATACTTCATAGAGAGAGAGTTAGACTGCAGAAACTAATTAGTGAGTAAGGCCATGTGTTAATGTGTCTGTTCAATCTTATTGCCCTGTAACTGAACCATGGTTGCCATCTACCTAAATTCAACTAGATGTGAAAAGAAAAGCTTCTATTTTGAGGAAGATACAGACAGAAGGGATCAACTAATCTTGAGGTCGAGACGGTACAAAATAATCTTTTGAGAACCTTGTTCTTAATTATGTGAACAAAAGTTATAAATGCCACCTGTATTTTTTTACTGCCAATTTCATAGAAAGCAAGAAAAAGTAAAGGCAAGGCGACAATGATTATAACATATTCTTCACATCCTTGAACATATATCATAACTTAGGAACTGAAAGAAATATACTTCAATTGTACCAAATTGGTAACTACCAGTCTACCAGTTCATTTGGCAACAGTCTCACTCAAACATGATGCAAATATTGTTCCCAAAATAAAGAAATGGAAAAGAGCAACAACTTATTACTCTTAAAATTGCATTCTAATATTGGTATACATAATTTCTTGAAAAGCAATAGCAAAGTCATTGCCACCCAAAAAAATGAAAAGGCATTTGGTTACACATTCCCTAATTCAATTGCATTAGAAAGGTATGGCCACCTAAAAGTTAAAGCAGTACGACGATACTAATTAATCAAGAAAAAAAACTTCTAATAACCAACCTTTCCCACCTCTAAGAATCGTGGAGAAAAGAGAGCTATAAGAAGTAATGCAGTTTTTTCTTGGGCCAGAAATTAGATTGAAAACCTCGAAAGGAATATATGGACAAACACCAACTCGGTTTGTCAATTAGAAGACTTTGAAGGCTGGCTCCATAAGGATTACAATTACTTAAATTCACCAGGGTTAACATTTGCAACTTTTGAACAGGGTAATGGGTTAGTCTGGTATACTCAACTAACCTCTTCGATATCAGACTAAGGATAAAACTTGTGTGTATATTTACGAATATGCTTATAAATTTCAATAGGTAACTACTAAGGAACAACATTGCTTGACCCAACATCAGGCCATATCATCCTTATCAACCAAAGATGCTGAGAACATTTACATGAGCATATGTGTAAATCTTACAGGCTTGGCTTGTTGAATGCATAAACTCCAACTTATGCACTTATCAACTCTGCTAAGATAAGTTTCTAATGTTTCTATAATATATCCAATCAACAATAATCCCACTCATGCACATCTTAAATACTGAAACTAGCAAATAACATAGAGGGAGAGCAAAGAATAGTAACACCAACTATTTTCACGAATATAACCATTTTTAGGAGATTTCATGACCCCTTCTCTAGTCTGGATTATAATCATATAAATATTCACTAATGCTGTGTCGGATCACGAAGGAGAAGGGATAAGAGGGGATGAAACTATATAGTTTCCAACTTCCGCAGTTTTAAAAGTAACAACAAAAGGACAGCAAGTTTCTAACTTGTTGCATTTGGATGAGAACTGCGAAGGGTATATATAATGCTCTAAGTTGCACTGGAAAAGAGAACGAGTACAATTACAAAACTATTATAAACTCCATTTATCGTGACCTTGCCATGGATATGAAAAAGATCTTATAAAAATCTCTAAATACAGAATTTAGCAAACAAGAAATAATGCAAGAAATTTGCCTTGTTTCAGCTCTATAATAAAATATCAGACAATTAAAGAAAATCATCCAATTCCAATTAACTAACTTTGATACCTAAAGGAACTGAAAAATCACCTCAAACGCCTCAATATGTTATCAGCTAGAAACAAACAACAGCCAACTGCAAGTCTCAAAACAAAGAGAAGCAATTATACAGATAATCATAAAACTTATAATAACAAGCCCTTTCGAATCAAATTTGTATTATAAATGCCCAAAATTTCAGTATCTCATCACACTCAAATATCTCAGAATACCTATTCCATAAAAAAAAGATTAAACAGATCAAAACAATTCAAAACCTTTCAGCAAGGCGAGCACTCACTGCTCTGAGCTTCGAATAAACTTTCGCAGCAGGCGAACCCAAAATCAAGCTACAGAGCGAGTCCCTCGCAACTTTAATATTCGCAAACGACCCAAGTATATGAATCTTTGTGTCTGCAATTACAATCCTCGTTCTAGTTGCGTTCTCGATCGCGAATTTTGTCTTCCCTCCCTTCCCACTCAATCGCCCAATTGCTCGCGATAAGTGCTCCCCTCTCAACGTCTTCACATCCTTAATCTCGAAAGACTCGACGTAAAGCTCGTCCATTCGGAGCAGAGCCACGGCGTCGATTATATCGAAGCCAAGCATGAAGGCGTGCACAAAGTCCGCGCATTTCTGGAGGTTGCTGACGTCAGGGGTGTCGGCTCGGGTCTTAAGCTCGACCCTGCGGGCTTTGAGGTTCATCCGGATGTCGATTTTCATTTCTTCATAAATCGGCGTGTAGATTTCGAGCCAGGATTTCTTCAAGGGAGTGTAACGGTGTGGGGGGACGGAGACTTTGCGGAATTGGATCTGGCCATCGGAGATTTCGTGCGCTTTAAGGGGCCGAAAGTTGGGTTTTTGGGCGAACTGAACGGGCGGTTGCCGCGGCGGAGCTGGTGTGGCTTCGACGTCCATGGCGGCGGGAGTGGAGATGGCGGCGGCGGCGGCGACGTTGTCGGATGAATTTTCCATCGTGCCCGCTGTGTGTGTTTGAAGTGCTAGAAAATTCTGTTTCCCGCAAAGAAACTAAAACCCTAGCTTGAACCAGGGATTTTATATATTGGACTGGTGTTTGTGTTACGGCCCATCAACTCCTAAACCCAACACACGTATTAGGACCAGACCGGTGTTTGTGTTACGGCCCATCTACTCCTACACCCAACACACCTATTCATATTGGGTTTGAGGTTCGACAAAAAATCTGTTTAGCCCAAATTAATTAGCCACACAAACACGTAAGATATACCTATATATATATATATATATAGAATTATAGAAAACTTTCAAAATTTCCCTTTATAAATATCTAGTGTTATAAATTTGGAATAGTGTTTATACAGATAGTTATACTAATTATGAACATCCAGACTCTCTTGTGTTCTTAGGGGTCGTTTAACTTGTTTGATGAGATGATAAATGTTTGCTGAAAAATGAGATGTGGGATTGAAATAAAAAAAAAATCCAATAATTGATGTGTACTCCATAGATTATTTGAATGATACATTAGGTAAAATTCTCATGAAATATACACTTTGTTAGATAAATACGTGGGTTATTATGCATTTGACTAATTTACCATTAATTAAATACTTCATAAAATAATTATAGGTTTAAAAGAATTTAACATTCGTTTTTCATTGTTAACTTAGATGGTCTTATCCTTTGAACTTCCATTTGCATTGGTCCCACCCCTCAAGTTCACTAGCAGTGAGGCCAAGATGGGACAACACAAGAATTCCATGATGGTAAAAATCAAAATGCTTCAAATCACAAAAGTTTCAAAAAATGTAACTATCAAATTGAAATCTAATCATATCAACCAGATTTTAGATCCAATGTTATTAGGGCAAATTCTATGTTATGGCCCTTGGATCAAACACACACCCACGTGGGTGTGTATGTGTGTGCGATGATCCAAGGATCCCATGTGGGTGGCCACTTGGGTGACATGGAATAAACATGTTATTAGCAATGTTGTAAAAAGCGCTAGGTGCTTCTTTGCTGGCGGCGGGGCCTAGCCACCTATGCGGGGTCGGGGTTAGGCGGGCCTAATCGGACCATATTACTGTATTTTCCCGATAAGGAGAACTGTTTTCTGTCTACAAAAGAGAGTATTGTTATAAAGGGCAAGGGGACAAGGAAAGATACTGCAGAAATTTTCACCATGCAAATGAATTAACCAAGAGTCCCCGATAGATACAAAAAGAACTCAAGAAATTACAAAAAAAGAGATCAGTAGATGAGTACCCAGTGTGCTTTTGTCTTCTATTTTCAGCTTCCGACGTATCAAAGGAGAGAAAAATAAATAAAGAAACTATGAATGTCATATGATAATTTACAAGCTTACATAATCTTAGTCAGAAATACTTGACCTTGTCTTGTGCCGGGGGTATCAAATGAGGTTGAGTTAGTACTTGATCACATGATGGCGCAACCAAAGTTCATACATGACCATATGGAAAGCATCATGTTTGACGGGAGGCGAGTTCCAGTGGAAGTGCTTCTGGACCTTATAGCAGAGCATCAAAAAGAATTTATCAGAATTTTCAGCTGCGAGAGTAAATTATCGCTTAACTGAGAATCAAAAGTTGTTTACATATGAACATTGTAAACATGGCAGAATATTTGATAAGCAGAAAAGATCAGAAATGAAAGTTCCAATCATATGGCTGCAATGAAGGGTAGATTTGTACCTTGACCAAATTGTTGTGCAATGTGACAAATTCTTCTTGTGTTATGTTCTTGAGAATTTGCTTCAGCTGATAAACATCTTTCTCCTTTAGTACGACCGAGAATTTACGCCAATTTAGAATGTCATTGAAAGGCAAGTCATAGTAATCCGAAAGTATCACTGCACAGAAACATCCAGAATGACTAGGAGAACAATAGGACCAGAATCATAAAGAAAATTGCATATATGAATGTTTACAAGTCATATAACATGAGAACTATCATGAAGACGGTTCTCTTGAATAAAAAGCAAATGCCAGAGGCAGAAAGACAACTCTAAATTTATACGGCACATAAAACTAATAGGAACTATGATGGTAGCCAAATCAAGTGTATTATAGCCGAGGACCAAAGACCACCAGCATATGAGCAAACACTAACTTAAATCCTTCTCCATGCAAAATCTGCAACCACCATTGTATAATGTCGGGTTCTCTTTTTACACATCAACTACTTATTTATTGCATAAGAGTAATGGCTTCACTGTATGATAAGCAATCCTGCCTAATCTGGAAGAACACCAATTAATTAACCCCGAGGATACCTGCTGACTAGGAAAGGATATACATGTGGTAAAGGCAAAGATGAAAAGTGAAAAAAGAAGTTTGATAGTTTGGTGACAATTAATTAATATGGAAAAACAAAATATTGATAAATCCAATACTTCCACCAGAAATCATTAAGAGTCTCTGTGATCATAAAGTAATAAGTTGGAATGATAAAAAATTATTAATATTTTTTTTTTTGAAAAGTTCATTAGACAAAAATAATTGAGTATCTTCCACCAAATATCATCCTGATAATGTATACTCTTCAATTATTCATTTTCAGTCTGGAAGGGATATTTTCTAAGGAAGTTTAGGTTTTGAGTACTGGAGTCAGATAGTTCAATTATTATAAAAGAAAATCTTAAATACCCATACTGGAACCACATTGGAAAAGAATGCTGTCTAGAAACTTGATTATTTTTCCCAGCACAAGAACCCAATTGTTTTCAAGAAGAATTAAAACTTTTTGTTGCCAGTTTAATCACTGAGCTCTATAGCAAGGAAATTCAGTAGATAAATTTGAAAAGGAGTTGTCGGGCTGTTTGAAGTGATGTGAAACATCTTGATGGTCAATCACATGTGAATGACACAATAAAATCACTTCATTCCATGGAAACCTCTTGAATTTTATCTGTCTCTATTATGAAGGACAAAAAAGATAAATAGCTAATTTCAGGAATCTATAAGCATTGAGTTCGTACCAGGTATGCATCCATAATGTATGGAATCTGCTATGCGGGCACTGTTGACCTGGGAGCCACCAGGGCAAATGCAAAACTTATTTCTGTAAAATCTCTTTTGGTACACTAGATGTCCTGTTGCCCTGTTAATTCTGTTATTTGAAATATCAAGTTCTGTGTCATTTTCCCAGACGCGAGCCAGTATGACCCTAATTTTAGAATTCCTATGCCCAGCCCAGAAACCGAGTGTTGTCCTGCAAATATTTTTTTAGTTGCATGAATACAAGTAGAATGTTGAATCCATTTGCTGCTATCAAGACAAATAAGAATGGTTTATCACAAATAGCAGTAAATTATATATATTGGGTTAGATCTTAGATGGTTATCAAATCAAAATAAAAGCGTAACAAAGTCTGACATTAACTTATTTTAAATGGAAACAGAAGCTGCTGTCGGAACTTGCACCAATCAACTACTTGTAAAAGAATAATTGCAAGCAGGTCACTACGGACAATAAAAATTAGAGTTCTATGGTCCTCATGGAAACAATAATGAACACTTCGCATGCTTGTGATTTAAAATCAATTTACAACACCAGTTTGAAAAGGTGGAAAATAAAACCTGAGCAGTAACCACATTTAACTTGTGCACTCGCTCACCAAAATGGGAAATAAAGAGATACACATACAGAAGTGTGTTTCGCTCCAAGTTAGTTCGAAAAACATTATAAAAAGGATAAATGCCACAAAATACACAAATTATCACAATCTAAAATCTTGCAATATCATTCTTTAGTTTAAGGTTTTCTAGAAAAAAAAATATCTTTATATGAATACTTTCTTGTTGGCCCAGCCTCAAGGAAGGAAAGATTCCCCTTCATTGGTGAAAGGCCATAATGAACAGTTATATTTTTTCTTTTTAATATGAGGTTGCTACAAATGACAAAATACATTAAACAATCTGTACATTCTCAACCTGAATGCAAAATAAATTTCAGAAAAATGTCAGCTTGTAGATTGTTATAGTTATGCATCGAAGAATGAACAAAGGGAGCATAACAGAGAGGTAAATGGGCAAAGGAGAGAGTTTCAAGAGGTTAAACTGTAGAAAAATACCTATTTTCCACATCATTTCCTCCAGCTGGAAGAGCAAATGGCTGAAGAATTTGAGGGAGAGCAACATCTTTGTGTGGTATAAATCCAACATCATAGCTTGGTGAGCAAACAACACGAATCGAATTCTTCACAAGAAGTGGAAGTCCTTCAGTTGCCCTCACACCAACATCGTGACAAGTAACAAAGAAATGATCCGCACCGAGAGTTCTATTCCAATATGGATACTTGGACATCAAGCTCTCCACATAGTTCTGGACGATTATTGTCATGTTCTCATACGATATACCCTGCGCGTTATTACAACTTTTAAGAGCTCAAAACTTGGTGTGAGGTAAGACTATTAGAACCCTAATGCAGCCATATCCTTACTCCCTATACAAAGAGAACTTATGCTAGTGCCGGTTGGGGTGGGCGTAGAAGGAGATGTGAATATTAGGGCTCAGTCCTTGGTATTTGAATAATATAGTTGAATAACTTACAGTGAAAATAAAGTGCAGACTAAATAAATCATGATATAAATTATAATGCATTGGGTTCATCGACTCTCGCAACACAGGTAAAGAGGAAAAAAGAAAACAAAGAAGAGGAGAGGACAACATAAATAGTCTTCATAAAAATTCAAATGATGCCATATTCATCACAGTCAACTAGTAACTTAGGTCTAGACTGCCAGTAAATGCAGGAAAAACACTTGCAAATAGGTCATCAATACAAGAAGTACATTATCATATGAAAATCAGCAAAATCAAGCTTCTGAGGGTGCCACATTATGGGGGAGGAGCAATAGACAAGAAATGGTCTCCCAAGAAATAATGATGGTAACAGCAAAGTTAACTCTTCAAGCTCTTAAGCAGCCCAATAATTCCCAGACAGCAAATTTACCAGAAAAGAACCATGGCCGAGCATTCAATGTACAGCTTCAAAAATGTGCATTGCCTCAGTGAACATGCATCAAGATAGAACCAAAATTTCCATCAAATTTACGAATTTGGCATACCTTGCCTCGCATCTTATGACAAGATATCGGAATGAAGAACAAATCCGCCCGATCTGGATCATTTGTCACAAAATTACTCTCCCTGAGATTCTGAAAAAAGTAGCCCTCACTCGAGTATTTTCCCGTCAACTTCCTCGGAGTCTGGTAATAAGTATTCGGATCCCCATCCGAGTATATATACACCTTAAATCTCCTCTCCATCTCACCATAGTTCAATCTAAACACCTCCGGCGAATGATAAACGTCGTCGTATCCATCACCACTCGCATCTTTATCTATCTCCACATTATCCACGCCGGCATCGTAACTTACCTTTCAAAATCACAAATCGAAGTTAGTGAGTTAAAAAAAAAAGTGCGTGCTGGATGCAGTTGAGGAAAATTGGTAGTACCTGAGGCTGAGAGTATTGTACGGTGCGGGTGGTAGGGTTAGTAGTTGGGGGGGATTGGAGAGAGAGGGAGTGGAGGGATTTAAGGGAGAGGTAAGAGAAGGAGAAGAGTGTTAGGATTGCGAGAGTGAGAACGGAGCCACGGAGAGTGCAGAAGGCGGCGGAGGGAAGTGGCTGTGGGAGTTTCACCGCCGACATAACCTGGCGGAGCTGGTGGTTCCCGGGGTGGGGAGCCGTCACCGGAGTTTGCTACTGTTAAAATTAATTGCGTTGTGGATTTCAAGTTGCTTCACATGACGGTGTTCTATTGCATTTTTATGATTCTTACCGTAAAACATTAGTTTTAGGAGTAATACAAAAAACACCCTGATGTTTGGTCTATTTACAAAAAAAACCCAGGATATTTTAAAATTTCTCCCCACCCCAAAAAAAAAACTTTCGCATTTAATTTTGTCTTAAATTTTAAGGGTAATAGTAATATTTTATAAATGTCAACGAGTCTTTTTGCAATATTATTTCTTATGAGAGGGAAAATGTAACAAGTAATCAAATTTAAGGGGATTTTACAATTTTCAAAAAATCTCTAGATTTTTCTGTAATTACCTGAACTTCAAGTTTTTTTTTTTTTTTGTAATTATCCGTAGTTTATTATGGATTCTGAATTATTTATTGTACAACTGAAATCAACAATATATAAGCATAAATTAAGACCTTAGTTAATTGGATGCAAACCTAATATTGCTTTTTTTTTTATTTAGAACAAATATAATATTGCTAAATTTTGAGCACTTCTTTTATAAATGGGATATATCTTTACATTTTTTTTGAAACCATATCTTTACATATATATAAACAAAAAGAAAAAGAGGAAAAAGGTAAATATTTTGCTAAATGTATTTTGCTTATTAGTAGTACAAGAAATATAGAAGTGTGGCTAAGAGACTGGAAAAATAATGACTCGGCCAACGGATGAAAAATGTCGATCGGACCGAATTATAATCTGCTGTTGATTTTTGAGCCTGGCTAGCCCATTATGGCCCATCAGGGCTATCGGGCCTAATTGGACAATTCCAAATTATTAAAAAATAAAAAATATTGCTTATGAAGTTAATTTAAAATAAAATTAGGTGATATTCGAATTGTAAAGAATATTATCAAATATATTAATCAACGAGATATGGTGCATTACATGATCAGACAATAATCAAAGAAATTTTCGGGCTATTTTTGCTAGAAATATTCGGGCTTTTTTGGCCTGAGCCCGCTCGAACCAACAAGCCGTCTAGGCCATGCCATTTAGACTCATTTTTTTCGGGCCTGTGAAATTAAAGCTCAAGCCAACCTTAAAATCGAGTGTGACTTGCTAATTTTAACAACTCTAGACTAAATTCATTTTTATAATTATATTTATTAGGCCACCTTTGTTTTCCAAAAATAAAGTTGGGCAAACCAGTAGACTTTTACTTTAGTACAATATACTGGGAGGACGGAACTAGTGGAATTTGATTTTAGGTCAATAACATGAGTTATAAATGCTCAACCAAGTGAACAATAATCAATCCTGAGTTTGGTAAGAGATTTTGATGTTATGTAATATGCAAAAAATTGAAATAATTTCAGTAATTCCTCAATTTTTTTATTCAAATTTCAATTTTCCTAGTAAAATTTGTTTATGATAGTTGGTGAGTGATAATTGAAAGAATTTAAGGTCCCAAACTTTCTCAGAGTAAAGTGTTGTTACAAGTGTCAGTAACACTTGTACCAACTCGCAACGGATAAAAGTAAACACAGAGATAAAATTTGTCTACAAGTATAAAAATACTTATAAACGTGCCAACAGGCGAAATATATTTACTAGTTGAAGTATCGTTTACAGAACTCAATCGAATGACTTAACTAGTACGAAATCTATCAAAACTCCTTTCTATGAGTAGATCAATACTTTGTAAAACAGCTCGTCCAGAAAGAAAGAATATATGCTATTTTGAACTTCTATGAAAACAATAGATGAACGAAAAACAGAGAAACAAAGAATTCGATCTTCAGGTGTTGAACTGGTACTTCAGCAGCACTTCCTTCAACACTCTGAACAATGTAGCGTATTAGACTTAATTTCTCTCTTGCAGAATTCGATCTCTCTCAGATATGTGCTCTCTCGATTGTAATTCTGCGTGCTGAATTATGTGGGAGACGTCCTCTCTATATAGACAATCCTTTGAAGAGTGGAGTTCCTACAAAACAAGGATGAAAGAAACATAGTAGAAATAGGATTCCTAATTATATAAGGACTATAATCTTTTAAACACATCCCTAAAAAAAACGATCCTTTCATATCAATCTAAAACTCAAGAATCCAGTTTTAATACAATCATTTTCTAAATCAACTTCCTTTATTTGATAAATCCTAATTCAAGATATAACCAAGAAAGGCAAAACACTTAAATTTGAAATTTTCGAATATAAAGAAAAAATATTAATATCCGTAAAAAACACGGAATTAACAATAATTAATGGAGAATGTTGCAATTTATGTTAAAACTTAAGGATATTTCTCTGTAAGTTATATAGTTGGGAGAGAGATTTTTGTAATCTCTTGTGAATAGTCAAATGGATGTTACATTTTTACCTCCTCATAATCTGTTGTTGTTAAACAGTACTAAATGCAGGGATATTTACATCAATAAATTCCGTCAGATCAACTAACGGTTCTGGGTAAAATATTAGATGGAATAACCCTCATGGGTACTTTTTATGATTAACCCTAAAAAAAATTTATGCAATAGGATATACAGTGGAACACTCTGTGTGGCAAGTCAAATCCTCTATTTTAAATGGTTTTTTCATGTTTTAAACGTTTTTTTTCATTCTCAACATTATTAAGAGACATCAATTCGTATAAAATGACATTATAGTATATAATTGATATAAAGTGGTTGAAATAAGAGATAAAAGAAGTTGTTAAAATTAGAAATTCGAGACTGGACTGTGCATAATCACATCACACAAATTTAAACTTTGGGTAAATTGAAATTTTAGTCTTGTAACTTTGGGGTAGTTGCAATTTTAGTCCTTTATCTTTAAAAGTTGCAGTTTTGATCCTGGACAATTTTGCCCTTGTGGCTAAATAACATTTTTGGTCATTTATCTTTCTAAAGTTAGCAATTTTATAGGGATGCCAATGGAACGGGTTGGCTAGGACCCAGACCCGCCCCATGCCTAGAATGAGTGGGGCGGGTCGACCGCCACAGGTCTCGGGATGTGGCGGATCTACTCGTTCTACCCCATTTTAAATTAAATTAAACTAAAAAATATATATTTATAAAATATTATTTACAAAATTCATTATTATCAATTTATAAATATTAAATATAATATGAGAATACATAAAATTTATATTATAATACGTATTATATATGCAACATACATATTAAAAATATATTTTAAAACTAAAAATTCTAGGCAGGGCAGGGCGGGTACTCGCGGAGCGGAAGTGATACTCAGAAAACATGTTGCTTGTTTCCCTATCGGCTTCTGCGAGTTCTTTTTCAACATATTAACTATCCCAATATGTTATCCTGTCCTGGTGTTCTTGTGCATACATCGTCAAAATTTGACGATATCTCTTGTAGGGTATACATCTTGGACACTCGTCCAGATCCATTTTATCGGAGAAAATTCTCCTCACCAATTGTTATTATATAAAATAATAAATATAACTTAATGTTCTTAACAAAGTTGGGCTCTGATACCATATTAGGCAAAACACTTAATCAAATAAGCCAATTATGTGCATTAAGGGTATTCTTGGTATTTTGAAAATATGAAATAACCCCAGGGGACCAATTTTGCAACAACTTGAAAATTACAGGACCAAAATTGCTTAGGTATAAAACATATAGGACCAGTTTTGCAAAAACTTTCAAATTTACAGGACCAATTTTGCAAACTCAATAGTTATAGGACCGAAATTGCAAACTGCTTATAGTTATAGGACCAATTTTGCAATTTTCCCTTAAACTTTTTATGTGCGGTGCACAAAAAAGCAATTCCCAGAGTAAAAACTCAGTGTACGTACGGACACAATTAAGACGGAAGGAAGAAGAAAGAAAGATGAGAAAGGCCCGTGAGAATAGAAGAGATATAATTAAGCTAAAACGTTTCTGCACATAGTTGTGTGTGTGTTTGTTGGTTATCTATCACGGGAAATCCACCAGCAGCTTCCCTTATCACGAGATAATCCATTCTCCCAAACACGTTTAATTACCCAGCATACATACTGGAAATTCATCATTTCACACCCACATTCCAGGCTTTCAGCTTTTTTGTTTCCACCTGAATATTGCATGCATATATCTCAGTTGGGCGGTTGTGCCATCTCATCATTATCTGTCTCTCTGGATATATACTTTGTGAAATTCTGGACAGATCCTGAATCGACTAAACTCGTACTAATTTTAAAAGGGATAATTACAAAGATTTTGGATTAGATGTTGGAAATTGGTATATAAAATTGGGTTTGGTTCAAGTTAATTTGACCAATCATTTAAGCTAGCGGTTGATCATTTATTTGATATGAAAAATAACTACATTGAGGGCAGATGAGTTTATCATTTTAAATTTATCAAAACTAATAGGGTAAATAATAAATTAATACACAAAGTAAGTAACTTAAATGCATTTTTTTTACGAAAATATGAGAGTGTGGGAATGTGGAGAGTTACATCTCATGTTGAAAATATTTCACATATTTGACTAGCTTTATATATAATTTTACGTATATAAGAGGTTATCATGTGGAGTTCATTATGGTGCACCCAAGTGAACCAAATTGATTTTGGATAGTTTTGAGCTAGCTGAAAGAGTACTAAGGAAAGTGCAAAAGCACCGCCGAGAGCCAGCCCGCGTCACGTCACATTGGGCGCTTTAGAGGCGTACTTTGTACTGCACGTACGTATTGTAGCGAGAGGACTTAATTTTTTAGAAATTGAACCACAGTCCAGTCTGATGACTCAAAGATGGGTTGGTGATGTGGCAGGCCAACTAACATGGTGGATTCGTCCAAATGACACTGCATGGAAAAAGCATGTTCCCTCGGGCTGGCGACGAGTGCGATGACTGAAACAATCGTTTAGTGTATAGAGGTGCATGCCGGGGATGTGTACCTTCACCGAAATGTAATCTTAACCATCAGATTGTGACTGTGATCAAAGGACATGATCGGACAGTTCACATCAATCTAAACTAATGGTTGCACCCAGTCTAAAAGCACCCTTATTTTGCATCTGATTCTCAGTTCCTTCATCCTTTATGCATAGAGAGTTCTGAAACATTGTTTTGTTCGTTGGAATTTAAGTTTTACACTGATGCTAACTTATATTCGAAAGTTGATATATCTAGAGACGGTTGCCTAGAACCATGAGCATTTGTACAATATAATTTCATCTTGCGAAAAGAGAATTTAACTATCGCCTCGACTTTATTATGTCCCATTATTCTACCTCATATTCAAGAAAACCAAACACCGCAAATAACTAGTTAAGACTTATTACCATTTTAATCACGAAAACATTATTAAATTCACTATAATCTGAAGAATTTTCTTTTTTGTGTTTTTTTTTAATTTTTTTTTGGTCGAAACAAATACCTATTATTCCTTTAATATTAAAATGGAGGTAATATCAATATTCATGTTAAGTGTATAATTTTATTTTTCTTAAAAATATAAATTAGGAGAATGAAAGACGAGATATGGTTCAAGTAATAAGGTGAATGGGAATTGGGAAGTGATGAAAAGGGACGTTACATAACAAAGAAGAGACAAAGCTGTAGTTCTCTTCTCCTACCCCACACAGCTTTGTCGCCTTACAGCCTCCACTGAACTAAACCACAACCACCCCACCCCTACCCCCACCCCCCTGCTGCTGCATGCTACTTCTATTAGGGGCGTCAATGTGTGAGACGACACGATAACTCGACACGAATCTAACACGAATTTAACAGGTACAGGTACAACCGTTAACAGGTTCGGGTCAAAATCAGGTCGGACACGGTTAACACGAAAAATAAATAGGTCAGGTCGGGTCGACCGCGGGTCGACACGATTGACCTATGTAACCTGTTTAATTTTATTATGATATATTATTTTAATATTTTGTGATGTTTTAGTTGGTTATATGATGATGGAAAATTATTATATGCATTTTTTTTAATAAATTTTAATATTTAATGTATTTTTTATTTATAATTTTCATTTTTTCTATTTTTTTAATATTTTTTTCGTGTCAAGTTTAAATTATACAAGTTTTTCGTGTTGTATCGGGTTACCCGTGTTATAAATGGGTCGTGTATCTTGACACGAATAATTAAACGGGTCGGGTTCGGGTTCGTGTCAGACCTGTAATACCTGTGTAAAAACACGACCCACGAACACGAAACACGACACGATTGACACCCCTAACTTCTATGTAGGACGAGTTAAAGGGGTTGGATTTTCTTAATATTTAAATATTATATTTTATTCTTGAAGGGAATATAGGTTTTCCCGTCTTGTAACTTGTACAAATTGGAGATTTAGTCGTAGATACAATTAAATTTTGGTCAAATCTTTTTTCAAAATTTTAGACATTATTTCAAATTTTGAACGAAATTGTGTAAGTTTTACATAATTGCTAACTACGATCAATGTGTACTAATGTTCGTCTAAAAAAATTAGGAATTTTGATGATTTGACGTAAAAATTGACACGTCATGTCACCAAAAATCGACTCATAAAATTTGAGGATTTTATTGTTTTTGTGGCATCTTTTGCATCATATCACCAAAATCTCAAATTTATTTGACTTGTTTACACCTGACTTATCCTAGTAAGCAATTTACTATAAAATTATACATTTTCGGTCAAAACAAAACTAAATATCCAAATTTTTAGAAGACATCTGACTAAAATTTAAAGGTGACTATTTTGACGACTAAATCTGATCAAAAGATCTAGTCCAAGTTACAGGACCAAATAATTTATTTTCCAACAATTAAACGTTTGTTCATCAAAGTCTACACACTTTAAAGTGGACAATACCTCTTTGGCAGACGTTAACACGAGGACTACCATTTTCTCTAGAACTTTTTCAGAACAAAACCGCGAAGCCCAATTTGAACAATGTTTTTTGAACGGGCTATAGCCAGCCATCCCACGCTAAATTACTATTTCTATTTTTTTGTCCTTAAGGAAAATTAAATATTAATTGCCCCAGTAGTCAGAATTCTCAGATTACGTTCCTACTGATACCCGTCCACTATTTAGTATTTCTTTTTTTATTGAAAAGATCAAATAAACTCCCAAAATAAATTGTTATGAGCTTATAAGATATTTTTAAAAAAGTTGGAGGATCTCAAATAAGATCTTATTTTAACAACGTTCTTTCACTTTGGTTATTTGAATTGCAAAAATGTCATTACTTGTTCTTATAATTTTTTTCAATTTTATCCTAACACTTCAACTACAACTAACACGCTCTAAATCAATATATAGTATAACTATTGTGGATATTTGCATTAATTCTTTTCAATGTGAAATAGATGATGAAACACATCCAACCCTCATGCACTACAATTAATTAATAGAGATATTGGACATATTTACTGAGGTTTACTATGAGTTGAACAGGCATATGATGCAGAATTCCATTCAAATGGTAGACACAGGCACAATCCTAATCAAAAGTCCCATAGACCAAAAGTAATGCACATAAAGTTTATATCCCAGTTGCTTTCATTGCTTTGTGGGCCTGAATTAGCAGTGTGGCTGTCAAATGTTCTTCCCTTTTTCCTTTTATATTTTTCCCCTTTGCCACCATTTTAATTCATACTTTACTACTCTTTTTCTAGTACATGTAAATCTCTCCATTCTTCCTGATCCCACTAGATCATCTGCTTGAGTTTGTTTCTTATACAACCACCCCACTCCCACCCCCTCACAGAGTTCATGATACACATACATCTATATATCTATGTTGTAAAAATCATCGTCCCCATTATTGGGCCTCCGGTGTTAAACTTCTTGTCCACCTCTGTTGTTTTTTTTTCTTTCGATTAGGCGCCCGCCTAACCCCACTCACCAAGAATCCGCCAGATCTTTTGCTAGGTTAAATATCATTTTATCGCCCAACTAGCGCCTAATGGTTTTGACAATATTGCAATATATATATGGTTAAATATCATTACAGAAAATCTAATTATCTCTCAAAATTACAAACACCCTATTAATATTTATTTCAATTAAAATTGATACTTACAACATCAAGTTCAGATCTCCTATTCCACTGTATTGGATGTATGACACATATACAATTATAATATCATCTTTGTACATGTGACATTCGTTCAAATACAATGAAATATGAAGTGAAATAGCTAGAAATGTGGAAAAAGAAAATCTCAATGCCTCAACATGGGTATTTGTTAAAAGAAAACTACAAATCTTAAAATGTTTGTAATTTCTCATTTGTCATTTAGAAATATAAATTCCCTTTATATTTAAGCCAAAAAATTCTAGGTATAATTTTGTAATTATCTTTCTATATATAATTGTAATACATATATGTAAGGACAAAAACTCATATGAGACGGTCTCACGAATCTTAAGAAGACTCATATTAGCTAACTCATTGAATTTGTATCTAATTTGTTTTGATTTGTAAAATAAATCGGATCCGACTCATGAGTTTAAATCCGTTAGACGGTCTCACATAAGATTTATTTGTAAGATGTGCCCCTCTCTCTCTCACACAAAAACACACACACAATGACACCACTTTATTTCATTCCATCAGAGATCTAACCCCCAAAACACAGCTTACTATATTGTTTCTTCTTGATGAAGATCACAGGACTCCATCAACATCCCTCTCTCATTGTCCATCAACCCCATGCATGAAACCAATGAATTTCATCACTTCTCTTTGCCCTCTGCAAAAGGAAACTGAACTACAACCATATCACCTGTCTGCTATCTTCTATAATTAGTACAAAAACTCCAATCCTTCTTTTTCCTTCTGACACTAAATAGGGTTTTCGGGTTTTCTTCATTTTTTCTATACGATGTCGCCTGATACCAACAAACCACCCGCCGGAAAAGACGAAACCCAGAGCCGGAAAACCCCCACCGCCGCCGCCAAACCCCAAGAACCGGCCCTTAAGTGCCCGAGATGCGACTCAGCAAACACCAAGTTCTGCTACTACAACAATTACAGCCTCACACAACCACGCCATTTCTGCAAGACATGCCGAAGGTACTGGACCAAAGGCGGCGCGTTGCGCAACGTCCCGATCGGAGGCGGCTGCCGGAAAAATAAGAAAATGAAATCATCTCCCCGGCTCTCCGGCGGCGACTCGAGGGCCGACGACTCCAGTGGCTCGTCTGAGCTAGGTGGGTTGAAATTCTTTCAGGGTATCTCACCAGCCATGGATTTTCAGCTTAATTTCCCTCCAAATACTGGCCTTTTAAACCAGTTTTCTCACTTTGACAATTCGTCGAACACCTGTGGTGCAATAACTTCAAACCCTTCTTTTACCCTTGACCCTTCAGCAGGAACCTCATCTTCTCTAATGGGTTTGGGTTTTCCTTTCTTTCAAGAAATGGGTTCTTTGAATTGCCACAGTAGCTTAACATCTTCCATTGAATCTTTGAGTTCTATCAACCAAGACCTCCATTGGAAGCTACAGAGACAGAGGCTAGCCATGCTTTTTGTTGGGGATAATAATAACCAGAAAGAAAACAATAATCTCACATCTATTGAACAACAAACCCAAATCCCCCAAAAACCCCAACCCATTTTGTTTCAAAATCTAGAAATCCCAAAACCTTCAGAATCATCTTGTGGAATAATTAATGGGTCACCAAGGAAATATGGTGGTGGTAATACTCCATGTGGGAATAATTTGTCAACAGAATGGTTTTTTGATAATTCTTATGCAACTGTGAATCCAACTCCAGCAACAAGTGGTAACAATAATTTGAATGAGAATAACAACAGCAATTGGAGTGGGATTCAAGCATGGAGTGATTTGACTCAGTATACTTCACTTCCTTAATTAAAGGTGTTTATTTAATTTATTTTCTAGTTTAGTAAAATTCCAAGATGTAATGTTTTGTTGAATATGTTTGTAACTTTATTTGTTTTATTTTGTGCAGATGAGATCAAGATATGTGAAAGTATTTTAAAAGAGGAGAAAGCAGCTTTTGAAGTTAGTTTTCAGACCTTGTAGGAAAAAGATCATGGAGTAAAGAGCTTTACAATTTAAGAAATGTTAATTTGTTGTTGTAGTTAAATCATGATAGTTAATCTTTTAATTTCTACATTTTGATTTTGCATGTTCTTGTATATATGTAAAACTATTGAAATGTATTGCAAGAATTACATTGATGAAATTTAGTACTATATAGATTATTAGACTAGCTAGCCAGCTTTATTTAATTTTCTGAAGGCTGTTAATTTGAGTCACTAAGTTGGGTTCGTGTTTGATTTTTGGTTATCTTAAAATACATCAAAAATAAGTAAA